>JAOYMZ010033299.1:0-32558 GCA_025802335.1 Pinguicula primuliflora | reverse complement strand
ATTTTACAAGGTCTGACGGGAAGCTTATACGTTTCAAAGAAAAAGAGCTCAATGCCACATTTATGTGCCCGGAGTGTATACAACTTGGGGCAGGTGAGTAGCAATTAGTCATAAATTACCCTATTTCTCGTTTATAATGTGTTGCATCATTTCTGTAACCATGTATTTCTTGATATTTTGAGGCTTGAATATCATCTTTGACTATGAATTTTAGAATGGATACATACAACTATTTCCCTTTGAAGATGAAATATAGAATGAAATGAATCATATCGGGTTCTTTAATGTTTCGCAGCTTCAAATCATTCCTCTACACCGAATGAAACCTCGAGAAAAATGCGGTGGGCACTAATTGTGTTTCTTTGTGCTCTCGGCTCTTGCATATTTATTGTTGGGCTAGTAGCTGCATACAAATATTGGGTTAAAAGGAGGAGGCAGCAGGAGCAGGCCAGATTCCTTAAAACTGTTTGAAGAAGGTGATGATATTGAAGATGAATTGGGCATCGAACCTCTGAGCCATGTTGTTTGAGTAATTTCTTTTTTACATTATTTCATGTATATATCACCCTTTCAAATTGCACATTGGCAAAACGACTAACACATGTTTGAACAACTGTTTCCACATATAAGGATTCGTTTACTGCATGAGATTTGGATTGATTAGGATAGTTATGGGCCTCCGTAACTATTTCCGAAACTGTTTACTCCAATTTTGATTTGAGGCGTTATTTTTGGTCAAACCACCTCAATCTCGTTATTTTTCCGCTGGTTTGATTAGAATCGCTAACTCCATCCCCGATTTTGGTGTGATTACGGGAGATACAAATTTCCTTGCCGTAGAAATGATCCCAAAATCCTCATCCACTGCAATATATCGAACGGGAAAATTCTCTCCCTCCAACAAAACACCTCCTCGATTCTATCTCCCGCTCGACGAAAAAATCCACCAACACCGAAGAACCTTTTCGTTCGTGCTAATCTGGCGCAATTCAAACCTTGTTATCGACATTTCACTGGTTTTTTAAGGTAAATCACACTTGTTTGGTAGATTTGAGTTACTTTTACTTGAGATTTTAAACGAAAACATGAATCCTAGTTCGGGTACTCAATTAATTTTGTTCATTATTTGCCAAATTTCTGCATTTTTGGTAGTTCTATTCCGTGAACCAGCATTCTTTATAAACTAGGGCTCTTTGCCCAATTTTGTTTGGTTAGTTTCAGTGAAGAAGCATCGTTTATTTTGTATTTTTCAATTTTGTTCGATGATTTTATTTTCCAGTGAGTATTATTTGCCCGATTATGAATTGAACATATCCTGGGTTATGAATTGAACGTGTGTTGGGTTATGAAATAATATTCAGTGTGTTGGGTTATAAATTGAATTTTTTGTGTTGGGTTACTAAATTTTTTGTGTAAGGTTATGAATTGAATTTTCAGTGAGTTAGTATTCTTTTCCACTTTTGCATTGCAGATGAAGAAGGGACATTTAAAACCCCTCGGAGTAAAGGGAAAGCAGTTACTACAGAAAAATCTTAGGTTAATGAATCACCTATGGGCATATGCAACAGTTCTCCTTCTGATGTTCAAAATAATTTGCCTTATGTGCTTAGAGGTGCCCAAGGTCAAATGGCAACAACTTTGGAGACCCCCGAGACGTCAGGGCAGAGTATACTGCTACAAAGGAGGACCCCCTAGAGGCTGATTAGGAGCAGCAAGGGAAAAGTCCAACCAAAGCCCCCGGACGCCATGTAAACATCGCAAGTGAGGCTGAAGGGTCTGGTGGCAGAAAGGATAGGGGGAAGAAGAGGGTGTGGCTGAAATGTGAGGAGCAAGCATTGATTGATGCCGCCAAACAGCTGGTCCAAGAAGGAATGCAGAGTCAACGAGGCTTCAAACCCGAATTCCGTGTTTTATGTGCTGAAAAGATAGCCTAGAAGGTGAGGGGGAGCACAATTAAGGCTGCTCCACATGTGAAATCTAAACTTCACGTGTGGAAGAAGACATATGATCTTCTCTCAGACTCCATGGCATGAGCGGTGTGTCAGTGGACCCGACTACTTATCAGGTACTAGTGGAGGATGAATCAACCTGGGATGGCATTATAAGGGTAAGATGATATGATTTTCTAATGTTTCTTATTCACTATTGCTTATGACATTTTAATTATGCTTCTAATCCTATAGGCAAATCCTGACTTCAAGTTACTTAGGGGAAAACCATTTCCCCTATATGAAGATTGGTGTGAAATATTTGGTAAGGATAGGGCAACAGGTGGGTACGCAAGAGACTCGAGTGACATTGGAGAGACCGAAGGCTCAAAATATGTAGATGAGGAATCAAATATGCTAGGTAGCGAGTAGGTTGTGGATGCAATTCCTAGGGCACGGAGGAACAAAGGAAAATGTCCAATGCCCGTAGAGGACGAAAAGACACGGTGCTATTCCGAGATCAGGACTTTTGTCCATACACTCCATACTCCTGTTGATCCACCTTTGGATATTGTAAAGCGTTTAATGGAGGAACTGAGGTCATACACCCAGTTTAACGTATGGACTCGGACTGCTATCGTATCACACCTCCTTGACAATGTTTCTGCCTGTCAAATGTGGATGATTCTCGAGGATGATGCCCGTGAAGAGTAACTAAACTATTTGGTCGACCAAATCAATCATGGAACGAAGGGAAAGTGATATTTGGGAATTCAGGCTTCTGAACTTGTATGTTGTGGTTATTAACTTTTGTTGTGTTTGGAACTTCGGATTTGAACTGGTGGTTCGTACTCTGTTTTTTTCAGATGGTTTAGTATAATCTGCTTTTAAATAATTGGTACATAAGTCATTTTTATGTTTATTCTATTTGATAGGGATTACTTTGGTTGTTGGCATATTCTGTTCTTTCGTCATATTCTTGTACTTGTGTTTAATTTGTCGGACAATATAATGTTTGTTTACTTTGTTTGAGATGGATTCAATGTGGATTGGGAATGTAATTCAAAATAGAGATATTTTTGTTTTTTCACCGTCATTTAACTGTTCCAACAACTTAAATCCACCTCAAAGTAAACCCACAAAACCATAACTAACTCAATTAAAATCAACTTCGAAAATCTGTTTACTGCATTTGATATTTATCGCTAACGATCTAAATTAATATCAAACTCAAAACTATAAATGTACCGTAAATGAATCCTTATAATTTTGAGATCTTGGCCCTGCAACTTTCCCTAGCAACATGACATGACAACGATAACATATATGGTTATTAATTTGCTTTATGACCGAGGCCTACCGCCTACGCGCGTAGAGTTGTTCCTAATCTAGAAGTTATAACTTATGACCTTTAATTGCTCAACCCATCTTTGTTTATCTTAGTTAGGAAAAATAAAATAATGACAAAAGTCAGTATAGAATAAATAGGGTGCATTATATGCCACACCTAAAAAAATATTGAAATTTTTAGCAACATGATTGATGCATATATACGTAAGTCGTTTGGTGGTTGGTCCCCCTCTTCCTCTACCACTCGGATTGCATACTGGCAAATGACTCTCAACTGATCGGGGTGGGGTGGGGTGCGGTGAAGGTTACTGCCTATTAGATGTAAGTGTACGTGAAAGCCCAAGTGCTAGAGGCCCAATTAAAAGATTTTTTGGCCCAAATGCTAGAGGCCCAAGTAAATGCCACATTATAAACGGAATCATTCCATCAATTTACTTACAAAAAAAAAATCATTCCATCAGTTTTAAAAATGTCTTTACTTTTTTTTTTCCCCTTATGCTTTCCCCAACCACATGGAAACTTTCTACCCTTTTCTTGCACCAATCCCCATTGTTGGAGGAAGTTTCCTTTTTCCATAGACAACCCATTGTGTTGTCCATGCAAAAGGGACAGCGGAAAGTGAACCTTCCTCCTAATATTTAAAATTAAATAACAATTTAATAATAAAAAATTACTATATTAATTAATACTAATATATAATAATATAATATCTTACAAAAAAAGTATATTAAAATAAATTATAAAATAATAATAATAAAATTGTGAGAGTGAAAATTTTGTTCTATGGTTGTGAAATATGAAGGATATATTGGAGAGAGACAATATGTGTGTATAAAAGATGATGTGAAGTGAGAGAAAAGTGGATTGATGTGATAGCTGAGGTAAAAAGGGAGGAAGAAAGGGAGGAAACTTCCTCCATGATTGCGGACAACCTTATGTGTATCATTTTTGACATTTTCCCCTCATCCCAAACGCTTGTGTGTGGATGAACAGGTCAACTTATTAACGGTTGAGTCGAAAAAATGTTCTCCTTTTAGATATTATGTCTGATTTGTTCCGAGTAATAATTGTAATAGTCATATGTTGATTCGTTCGGAGTAATAATTGTAATCGTCATAATTTAGTAACTTAAATAATGGTGATTGTAAAATCAAAATAACAGATATTTAACTTAGAATTTAGTATCCGAACATATCAGGATGAGAGCAAATTGGCAATATTATAGCAAATTTGACAATATTATAGCAAATTTGACAATCTATAGAATCACGCGGCCGCTGCCCGCAAAATGTTAGGAAAATAAAGAAAAAAAAAATGAAAACTTACCGTTATCCTACGCGTACTTGGTTCAAGTACGTGATCACTGCGAATATTCAGAGTCCAACTTCAACTTGTAATGCTTATCGCTCTATAGCTATTTCTAAATTCGTGTCAGTCCGCAGATCGTACATCACGTTTGGCGTGTTCCTTCTGTTGCAAGTTTGATTTTTTTATGGCGCTTGGATTGGGGATATTCCTATTTTCAACTTTCAAGATTGGATTTTTATTCTGCTTCTTATCTCAGAGTTGAACGTTCAACGTTGGAGTTGGCGAGGATGGAGAGTTTGATTGGACTGGTGAACAGAATACAGAGGGCATGCACCGCCCTTGGCGACTACGGCGGTGAAGACCAGGCGTTTTCTTCGTTGTGGGACGCTCTGCCATCTGTGGCCGTCGTGGGCGGTCAGGTGAGTACCAACTTTTTGCAGCAAAGGTGCTTTTGGTTTTAATGATAATTGAAGAAGTTGTTTGTAGTAGCTGAATTTCATTCTGTACAAAAAAAAAATTCAAAATTCCTTAGAGATTCTAAGGCTAAGCTAGTTGTGATTTGTGAACTGTTGACATTCCACTGAAATGGACTACTTCTGGGTTTTGAGCTGAATACAGAGTTCGGGTAAGTCGTCGGTGCTGGAGAGCATTGTTGGACGAGATTTTCTTCCTCGAGGCTCTGGTTAGTCTTTTCAGTTCACCCGATTTGGTTGTTTTTTCAAATCATTTGGCAAGTTGGCATCGGTGTTTGAGGGCAGTTTCTGTTACAAAATGGACCCCTAATCCGGGCTCGAGCTCGTGTGTAGGTGGCCATGGGTGGACTAATATAATTAGGAAGGTGGTAAATTCCCAAACAGTTTCCTGCTTTTGTGTTTAGGTATTGTGACAAGACGGCCTTTGGTGTTGCAATTGCAGCAAATTGGAGAAGGGCAGGAGGAATATGCAGAGTTTGGACATTTACCACGAACGCGTTTCACCGATTTTTGTATGTACAATGTTTTAATACTATGCTGTGGATCATTGATACTTGCTCATGTTACTGTTGTAATATTCTTAACTGGTACATTCATCTTAAAGATTCGGTTTATACTCGAAATAAGTAAGCTTAGTGGGAGTTCCATACTAAAATTATGTTGCATCTTCAAATCGAGGCCTCGAGTAACAAATATCACAGATGATTGTCAGGTTTACCATATTATAAGGAAGCTTGAAGTACATTATGATGACTTATTTATCCTGGCTGATTAAATTGGACGCGTTCATGATATTAATGTTTGCTTAAAGATGTTTCACTGCAATTCAATTTACTGAATCGATCCTTACCTTCGTTTGTGTGCAGCACTGGTTCGGAGGGAAATTCAGGATGAAACTGATAGAGTCACAGGGAAATCGAAGCAGATATCTCCTGTTCCTATTCATCTGAGCGTCTATTCACCCAATGGTACCTATCTGACTGTTGCTCTCCATTTTCCAAAAAGTCCAACCATTACTTAATTTACTTCTGATATTATAGTTTCTGAATTTTCTTATTAGATTACAATTATTGTTTCCTGAAGTTTTTCACTTCTAATGATTTTGAACTGCTCCCTACAGTTGTGAACTTGACTCTCATTGATCTTCCTGGTTTGACAAAAGTTGCTATTGGTAAGTCTGCATATACATCTCTTCTCGTACTGATGCTAAAATACCCTCGATATAATGTTATTTGATCTTGCAGAGGGGCAACCAGAAAATATAGCCGATGACATTGAAAATATGGTTCGATCATATGTTGAAAAGGTAAAAATAATACGTCTATACAATACTTTTTTCAGATGATTCCTGCTTTTGTTCCTTTCTATTCATTCAATTCTCTTACATTACGTTAGAGAATTGTTGTCGTACGTTACGTTTATTGTGCAGCTGGTCTTCTCCTTCTATCTTCTTAACTGCATTGCATGGCTCGTTTGTGATGCTCATTTTTCTTCAAATTTTCAAGTGATGATTTGTGTTCATGCAGCCCAACTGCATCATATTGGCAATATCTCCAGCAAACCAAGACATTGCAACATCAGATGCTATAAAGATCGCGAGGGAAGTGGATCCATCTGGTATGTGCTATTGTTCGGTCCGATAACATTCTTGTGACGTTTCATGCATATGGTGTGATATAGAAAATCAGCATTTTCGCAGGTGAGCGCACTTTCGGCGTGTTGACAAAGCTTGACCTGATGGACCAAGGAACTAATGCACTGGATGTAAGCCCTACTGCTATCACACGCTGACACAAAAATATGCATATGCACACATATTTGAGCACCAATACTGGATGAACTTGTTTGAAGACAGCAGTATAAACTACAGCAAGGTTTTTCTTTTCTGCTGCTTGCTATTTTAGGTTCTGGAAGGAAGATCCTATCGTTTGAAGCAACCGTGGGTCGGCATTGTCAATCGTTCACAAGCTGATATCAATAAAAATGTTGATATGGTTGCTGCTAGGGAAAAGGAGCGTGACTATTTTAATACAAGTCCTGATTATGGACACTTGGCAAGTAAAATGGGTTCTGAATATTTAGCAAAACTTCTCTCCAGGGTACAGATTGTTACTTGCGTATAATTTCACTTACCGAATGCGACACGTAAGTGGGATCTCATGGCTAAATTTTGTTTTTTCAGCATCTAGAATCTGTGATCAGAGCACGGATCCCGAGTATTACTTCATTGATCAACAAAAATATAGAGGAGCTTGAATCGGAGCTGGACCACCTTGGAAGGCCTATTGCTGTAGATGCTGGGGTTAGTTTCTTGCTTTTCTGATCATGGTTATTGAATCAAGGTCTTTCAGACATGACTTTAGACTGAATTATCCAGGCTCAACTGTACACCATCTTGGAACTTTGCCGGGCTTTCGACAGGATATTCAAGGAGCATCTGGATGGAGGGTGATTCCTCTACCCTTTTGGCTTTGTCTGAGAATTTTTCGAACTTTTTCTACACGTTTGCCCTGTTCTGAGTGGTTATCTTTGCTGAGCTACATAAATCCTGGACCTTATGAGAATAACTAGACCTATTGGGTGTAGTGCCTTTTGCTTCTCTGAGACTGTAAACTTCTTGGATTGGAATAAGAAATGTGAGAGTTGTATAGAGTCTACTCACTGAATGTATTTGGTCATTTCAGCCGATCAGGAGGTGATCGAATTTATGGAGTCTTTGATAATCAGCTGCCAGCTGCATTTAGGAAACTGCCCTTTGATCGGCATCTCTCATTGAAGAATGTTACAAAAGTTGTTTCAGAAGCTGATGGTTATCAACCACACTTAATTGCTCCTGAGCAAGGTTATCGACGACTTATTGAGGGTGCGTTGAGTTATTTCAAAGGACCAGCTGAAGCTACCGTTGATGCTGTAAGTCATTCTCATGTACCATCTTCTTGTTAGAAAATAGACCCCTCTCCGGGCTCGCTCATTTGTGCAGGTGCGCGTTTGTAGCTCAACTTAAATAGGAAGATGTGGTTGCTCTCATTAAAACCTTGAGCACATGGTTATAGATTGTAGAATCACATTTCTATTTAAGTTGTTTGATATTTATGTATGAAATACGTGAGGGACATTTTAACACTTATTTCCTTTTTTGCGCGCTGACGGCATAACCATTGTTCAGGTTCACATTGTGCTCAAGGAACTAGTAAGGAAATCCATTGGGGAGTGTCAAGTGAGTAAATTTCTTCTGTGAATCATGATTTCAGCAACATGCTTGCTACTGGTACTAAATTTTGGGTAGCTGAACAGGAATTGAAACGCTTTCCGACCCTGCAATCTGCTCTAGCAGCAGCAGCATATGAATCTTTGGAGAAGTTTCGTGAAGAGAGCAAGAGAACTGTCATCAGGTTGGTTGATATGGAGTCTTCATATCTTACAGTCGACTTCTTTCGAAGACTCCCCCAGGAAGTGGAGAGTGCACCAAACCCTGAGGCCGAGGGGATCAAAGCACGCAAAACATCATCATCTGCTGCGCCCATTGATCGTTACGCGGAGTCACACTTCACGAGGATAGGCTCAAATGTGTCTTCTTATGTGAATATGGTAACAGATATTCTGGAGAACACCATCCCAAAGGCTGTTGTTTATTGCCAAGTTAAGGAAGCCAAGCAGAACTTGCTTAATTATTTCTATATACAGATAGGGAAGAATGAGGTACTGACCCCCCTTTTTTTGTGCTACTGGTGTAGAAGTACCAATTATTTCATCAAGATATGCAAGTCCTCAAGGTTGCAAACATGATATGCACAATTGTTTTACAGGGAAAACAGCTAGGTGAGCTCTTAGATGAGGATCCATCTATGATGGAGAGGAGACAGCAATATGCGAAAAGGCTTGAACTGTATAAGAAAGCCAGGGACGAAATGGACTCGGTATCATGGGCTAGATAGACTAGATAAGTGCTATATGTATATTGCTCTGTTCGAGAAGGCGGTCGCCCAGCCAGTCTAGGTACTGCCCCGAATGTCGCCTAAGTACCCGCTTTGGGACGTCTAAGCCGTCTAGGCGCTAAGTGGACCATGACTGCTTAGGGGCCGTCCAACGCTTTTTCGAACACTGGTATATTGTATGCACACTGTTTGCCAACATAGCTTAGAATAGCATTTGTAGTACATTGTTATACGTTAAAAAAACATAGTCCCCACAGTTTCAATTTGATTGCTGCTTCATCTGATTTGAGCAGAATAAGTTGTTTTGTTTGAAATTACCAGATTCTTTGAGGTCCAAGAACACCATCTGTCTCCCTCAGCTTATCATGCTCATAGTCTAAAGCACAATGAGTCAATCTGGTGACTCTATACATTACAAAATGAGATAGATATACTGAGCTAAACTCTTGCAGCTTCTCTCGTCTTATTTCCAAGTTTTTCTAATGCATTCCACAAGTTTGTGTCTGTATAATCCTTTATAACCATACTGGCCCCTGCTTCTGATAGTAACTGCTCCGGGTTCCTTGTGGCCAAACCTACCACTGGCATACCAGCTGCCACTCCGGCTCGAATTCCAGGTACAGAATCCTTCAATTTGAAGAACATCAAAAGTTTTCGAACAAAAAAAATCCGCAATTCCAGTGCTATTTGTACTCCATCATTACTACGTAATGCTGATAATTGGAGAGTAATTCATACCTCAAAGACGAATGCATTC
This sequence comes from Pinguicula primuliflora, assembly GCA_025802335.1. NCBI lineage: Eukaryota > Viridiplantae > Streptophyta > Magnoliopsida > Lamiales > Lentibulariaceae > Pinguicula > Pinguicula primuliflora. The sequence continues at coordinate 22,807 of JAOYMZ010033299.1, read as the reverse complement.
TCAGAAGAAAGTCCGAGCACATGAAGAGCCTTTAAGTAGGGGTCCGGATGAGGTTTTACTCGTCCGCATTCACTTGCAATGATGACCAGTTCAAAGAAATCTTCAAGCCCCAATGAAGAGATCAGCAACTCTGCAGTGTCTCTAGGTGCATTTGTGACTGCAGCTCGCCTCAAACCACGACTCTCTACCCATCTGCACACCTTGTCAAGGCCAGCGACCGGTGCCAATTCTTTTGCCGCCAATCTGCATGTTCGAATTCCTTGAAAGGCATTAGCCTGGACAGAAACTAACATGTGTAATATGAACAGTGTTCGAGAAAGCGCTGGACAGAGACCACCCAGGCTTATGTGCACATACAAGTGGCCTAAGCGAGTATTAAGACAAAGCGGATGGGAACCGCCTAGTACTTTGACGACCACCTTCTAGCACAGAGAATATGACAGGCAAATAAGGCTAAATGGTTTAGCAAGTGGTAGCTATACCTATATTGAGTTCTAGTAAAAAGCTGCAACATCACAAGTGCTGAAACATCACAATTGCAATGAAAGAAACTTGCAAGATTTTACACTAAGATGGCCGACTACCTTCCGAACATTGCTTCCTTTTCATCAAAAAATCTTCTACCTCTTTCCAGATCCCAATCTGGGAAGAGAATGCGACACAAGTCGTCATTGTGATTTCCGGCAATAGTGTTGACGTAGAATTCCTCAGATATTGGTACTCCTCCATGAAATCCCACCTAGTAATAATAAGGTATAAAATAGGAAAAATGAGTAAAAGAAACAGAGAATGTACATAAGAGTAGATGATCAATGATGAAAACGAAGACCAAGAAGCCATACATCTTGAAGCATTTCTCTGAAGGCATAGTAGTGATATGGATCAGAATCACATAATGTTCCATCAATGTCAAATAGGATTGCATCCAGACGAGCAATACCAGCAAATCCCAAAGGCCTAAGAGAGATCAAATATATTGGTAATTGCCAATAAACACAGTTTCTTACATTCTACTCTAACCAATAGTTGTGGTGAATTTGATCCTCTTTTACAAAAAAGAAAAGAAACCAACATTCAAGTAGAGTGCAGGTGTACCATATTATTTGACAAACTTACTAAAGACACACGTGACAACAATCACAATCAAACATAAAAAATGATTAAAAGATTAATAATAAAAATTATGATTGTGATTTTTACCACATTATACGAGTTTAGTGACGAGATCAAATTAGGAGGTACAATTAGTATTTTCCATAAAATCAATAAGAAAAAAGCACATCTTTCGCAGCACCGACAACCCTCATCCAATCAATCATTCATAAATTGATAAAAAGCAAATCTTTTTATCAATTTATATGGTTTTAAATCCTATAAAGAGTTCGCTTTAAGAATTTGGTGTGTTAGATATTAGATCTATATTTAATTATTTATAGGATTTTTGACCTTTTTCACGGTCGAAATTGCCAAAACCAAATGGTATATGATTTTGTAGATTTTTAATGGGGGCATGCGCCCCTGGGTTCTGAAAGGATCAGCTAATCTTCAAACTAAAAATGATTCATGGTAGTTTCATATAATTCCTTATATATTTGTGTAGGACAAATCTGGTGTGCTAAGTTTTTATATATTTGTGTAGGATACATATTTGTATATTTATTGTGCAAAATAAATATACAATTTTTCAATTCAGATTGTCAATTGTCACCACTTACTACTGGTTTTTTCCATACCAATGGAAAACCTGTTACTGAGACCAATTGTGTTTGCTCAGCACATAAGAAATAGTGTAAAATTAGTGCCAAAAAATAGTGTGCTGTATCAAAAAATAGTTTGATCACACTAGAATTTGACTATTTGTGTATGTGTGTAATACTATTCTGAACACCTTGCAGCTGTAGAGGAAGACATCCCAATACAAAATGCCCGATGATCAGTAGAATGCTTCTGCTTGCAAGAAAAACGATTGGTGCATTTGGGATCAATCTTGTGAACAGCAGAATGCGAGAGAATCTGAAGGGCTGCCATGGGCGAACAAAGCAAAGCACAGTGCAGTGCAGTCTGATGAAAGACTTCTTTTCTGGGGTGGTTCGACTGGTTCTAAAGTTCTAATAATATGAGTGGAAACTATATATAGAATGGAAGGGTTGTTTATTTGTGGCTCTACTTGGTTCCAACGTTAGATCAGAATTCCAAGGTTGGAGGAAGATTATTAGAGTAATGCAATAAGTCACCTCTTTTTGACACGCCTTAGAGGTGCAAAAAAAGGTGCCAAATGAGGTGACTCATAGCATTTTCGATATTATCATAACAGATCATAATTATAACATTTTAGGATCCTAAATCCTTTTTTATTATAGAGAATAACAGCCGCTGATTTCATCATCATCCAGCTAATGGGGATCAAACAGAAACAAAAAAGGCTGTCTTCTCTCGACTGGAAAAAAACAAAAAAGTATTTGGATCTTGTTTCCATTTTCATTATAGGGGAGGAAAAAACAAAACACAGCCCTCACAGTTCCAACATGATTGCTGCAATCATCTGGTTTGAGCAAAAGAATTTTTGTTTGTATTATCACATTATTTGAGGTCCAAGAGCATGTGTCTCACTCAGCTGATCATGCTTACAGCCTATAACACATGCTGTACAAGATCTTTACAGAGGAAATATTTCCAGTGAACACTAAAGAGGAAAGCAAATTTCCCCCCAGTCAGTCTGGTGCCTCTATACATTTAACAGATAGACTGATGAGATTATTGAGCTAAACTTGTGCAGCTTCTGTTGTTTTATTTCCAAGCTGTTCTAAAGCATCCCACAAGTTTGAGTCTCTATAATCCTTAATAACCATACAGGCCCCAGCTTCTGATAGGAAATTCTCAGGGTTCCTTGTGGCTAAACCTACCACTGGCATACCAGCTGCCACTCCGGCTTTAATTCCAGCTACAGAATCCTTCAGTTTGAAGAACATCAAAGTTTTCGAACAAAAAACCACAGTTCCAGTGCTATATATTTTTTTTGATAATGTAGGGAACTCTACCGAGGTAATTAAACCCAACGTCCTACCGCAATAGATTGCAAATCACGGTAGGGAGGTAGGCGACACTTGGCAAGCCATATGTGACAACCTCATGTCGCTGAGGGAATTTGAACCCATGACCTTTGAGTGCAATTATAATTCTTATAACCACTAGCTCAACCCCTAAACACAATTCCAGTGCTATTTATACTCCATTACTACGTAATGCTGATAATTGGAGAGTAATTCATACCTCAAAGACAAATGCATGCTCAGAAGAAAGTCCGAGCACATGAAGAGCCTTTAAGTAGGGGTCCGGATAAGGTTTTACTCGTCCGCATTCACTTGCAATGATGACTAGTTCAAAGAAATCATCAAGACCCAGTGAAGAGATCAGCAACTCTGCATTGTCTCTAGGTGCATTAGTGACTGCAGCCCGCCTCAAACCACGACTCTCTACCCATCCACACAGCTTGTCAAGGCCAGCGACGGGTGCCAATTCTTTTGCTGCCAATCTGCGTGTTCGAATTCCTTGAACGCATTAGCCTGGACAGAAATTAACATGTATAATATGAAGAGGATGAATGAAATGCATGAAAAGAAATTCTTTAGCTGCTTCTGTTTGCTACAAAATGGCAGGTAAAACAACTAAATGGTCCACAATTAGTACCCACGCAATTAACTGCAAGTTGTAGCTATATTGAGTTCTAGTAAAAAGCTCCAACTTTACAATAGCTGAAGCACACAAATGCAATCACAAGATCATCTAAAATAAACTCTAAGATGACCAATTACCTTCTGAACATTGCTTCCTTGTCATCAAAAAATTTTCTACTTCTTTCCAGATCCCAATTTGGGAAGAGAACACGACATAATTCCTCATTGTGATTGCCTGCAATAGTCTTGACGAAGAATTCCTCAGTTATTGGTACTCCTCCATTAAATCCCACCTAGTAAGGTACAAAATAGGAAAAGAAGTAAAGAGAAACCGAAAATGTACAGAATAGGAGATGATGAAAAAGAAAACCAAGAGGCCATACGTCTTGAAGCATTTCTCTGAAGGCAGAGTAGTGAATAGGATCAGAATCACATAATGTTCCATCAATGTCAAAAAGGATTGCGTCTAGACGAGAAATAGCGGCAAATGCCAAAGGCCTAAGAGAGTGCAAGAGATTAGTAATTGCAAAATAAACACACTGTGCTTACATTCTTTAAACCACCAATATTCAAGTAGACTCCAGCTGATTGGTATTCCTCCCATATTACTATTTTACTATTCACCTAGACTTAAGCCTCCTTCCCTTGAACTAGTAGTCTACATACAGAAAGTCAGAAAGCATCCCGACGCATTCAAAATTTTCAACCTTCCAACTGTTAGTTATGAAAGTATGTTGCCTGAAGTCAACAGCAATCTGATCATGCGGAGGTGCTTGCTGGACAGAATTGAGTCTCAGTTATGTGCTTCCAGCACTTATGCTTTAGTTAGTTTATGTTCAGTTTGTCATGGCCAGTGTAGTTACTTAGTTGAGTCATGGTCATGGTAGTGGCTTAGTTGGTCAGTTTATCGAGTCCTTCATATTGTTATATAGCCAAGTTTCCTTTGAAGACAAGAAGATTGCTTAGCAAAAGCCTGAATCACTGCAGTTTCTTTTATTTGAATACTTATTGTTCTTGCTTGTCACAATACATTACATCCTTTTCGATCCGAACAATTGGTAACGGAGCCTTGCATTCATGAGTTTGATTACCTATCAAAGAAACACTGCTGAACAAATTCCTCAAATGGCAGAGAACAACTTTGTTCAACCTGCTATTCCACGACTTGATGGTGACTACAATCATCGGCGGATGCTCATGGAGAATTTCCTATGATCAAAGTAATATTGGATGCTAATTGAGAATGGAATTCTAGTACTTGAAGGAGGTGCACCTACTGAAGCTCAGCAAAACGCAATTGAAGATGCAAAGTTAAAAGACTTGACGTTAAAGAATTATCTATTTCAAGTCATTGACAGAACAGTGCTTGAAACTATCCTCAAGAAGGACCCTGCGAAGGATATTTGGGACTCGTTGAAGTTGAAATTTCAAGGCACAATACGGGTTCAACGAGCATAGCTGCAAGCTCTACGGAAAGAATTTGAAGTTATGTCCATGAAAACAGGTGAATCTGTGAACAAGTATTTTGCAAGAACCATTGGCATTGCAAACAAGATGCGGCTTCATGATGAGAAGATAGATGATGTTGCTGTCATTGAGAAAATCCTGCGCTCAATGACCCACAAATTTGATTATGTTGTCTGCTCTATTGAGGAGTCGAATAATCTTGATGCATATTCCATAGACATACTGTAAAGCAGCCTTCTCGTGCATGAACAAAGAACGAATAATCATACGGTTGATGAGCATGCCTTAGTAATGTCTCATGAATAGTCATGGAGAGGGCGATGACATGGATTCAGATCTTTTGGTGGAAGAAGAGGATGCTCACTATATGGAATCATATAAAGAAGAAGAGGTGTTGCTGATGACTTGTGAAGACAATCTGAAAGATACTCCACCAGATGTTTGGTACTTGGATTTAGGGTGTAGCAATCATATGTACGACAACTTAAATATGTTCAACAAACTGGACAAATCCTATATCACCCGAAAGCTAGGAGATGATAGAAGGATGCAAGTAACTGGAATGGGTGATATTTGTGTGAACTTCAATGGCAATTCACATACAGCTAGTGATGTGTTCTTTTTACCTGGTCTTAAAAATAATCTGCTCAGTGTAGGGCAGTTGCAAGAGAAGGGACTTGCAATCTTGATTAATGATGGGAAGGTGAAAATCTATCATCCTGTCAAAGGCTTGATTATATAAATTGAGATCACTGCTAATCGGATGTTCACACTATCATCTCAAAATCAAGCAAGAGAAGAAAATCCAGGAGCAAAATCCTTATGTTTTTCATTCAAGGAAGAGGGAGGAAGACTCTGGTATGGTCATTTAAGTTATAAAGGTATGCGTACTTTGCAGCAGCTTAACATGTTTTCAGGACTGCCTCCTTTAACTCATGAAAGTAGCGTGTGTGGAGATTGCCAAACTGGCAAACAAAGGGGGATGCCTTTCCCGAACAAACAACCTGGCGAGCAACTGATGTTTCACAGCTCATTCATTCAGATTTATGCGACCCTCTCAATCCATCATCAAACAGTGGCAAGCGGTATTTTCTCACATTCATTGATGACTTTAGTCGCAAAATTTGGGTGTATTTCTAGGCAGATAAATCTGATGCTTTCTCTATCTTCAAAAGCTTCAAGAAATTAGTTGAGAAGCAATCAGGCAGAATGATATAGTGCCTCCGAACTGATCGTGGGGACGAATTTACATCTCAAGAGTTCTTAACTTTCTGCACAAATGAAGGTACTCACACGCAACTTATTGCTGCCTACGCTCCTCAGCAAAATGGAATAGCTGAGGTTAAGAATCTAACCAATATGAATATGGTTCGTGCACTGTTAACAAAAAGACACGTTGCTAAATCCTTATGGCCCGAGGCAGTGAATTGGGCGGTCTATGTCCTCAACAGGAGCCCAACACTTACTGTGAAGCATATGACACCTGAGGAGGTGTGGAGTGACATCATACCGTATGTATCTCACTTTAAGGTATCTGGCTGTGTGGCTTATGTTCATGTGTCTGTACAGAAAATATCAAAATTGGATGATAGGAGTATGAGATGTGTCATGCTTGGAGTCAGTGAAGAGTCAAAAGCTTATAGACTCTATAATCCTGTTTCTCAAAAAATTGTAATCAGCCGAGATGTACTGTGCCAGGAACAACAAGGCTGGAAATGGAATTCAAGCATTAATGAGCATGAAGGTCAGAAAATCTCATATCTTGATAGGCAAGACGATGTTGCTGCTCTCGAACCTGGTACTCCTGAATCTGCTGATCTTGTTTCCTTGTCTAGCAGTAACCATGAAAAAGCAGATGAAGTATCTAAAGTTAAACCCGGAAACACTCAGTCACCTGATGCTGTAGTCATCAGTGAAAATATAATGGATTCTGAAGAATCACCTCTCCATCCACAGCAGAAACGAAAAACTCAGCCACCTAGGTGGATGCAAGACTTTGTAAGTGATGAGGGTCTGTCTGATACAAAAAATGATGAGCATCAAGCATTCCTAGCAGTGAGTGATCCATTGACTTTTGGAGAAGGCACGAAATATGGAGACGGGCTATGGACACTGAAATGGAATCCATCTAGAAAAATCACACTTGGGAATTAGTTGATCTTCCTGCAGGAGCTAAAACAGTAGGAGTGAAGTGGGTATTCAAAACCAAGCTGAAAGAAAATGGCGAAATTGATAAGCATAAGGCCAGGCTTGTTGCTAAAGGATACTCACAAGAATATGGTGTGGATTATACTGAAATTTTTGCACCTATTGCTCGCATGGACACCATCAGAATTGTGCTATCTCTAGCTGCTCTAAACCAATGAGAGGTGTATTAGTTGGATGTAAAATCTACTTTCTTACACGGTAAATCAAAGGAGGATGTATTTGTTGCTCAACCTCCAAGGTACGAACAGAATCATCAGCTGCACAAAGTAATAAACTGAGAAAAGCACTGTACGAGTTGAAACAAGCTCCAAGAGCTTGGTACAGTCGAATAAAATCGTATTTTACTCGAGAAGGCTTCATGAGATATCCTTATGAGCACACTTTGTTTGTAAAAACCTCAGCAGAAGGTATGTTCCTCATTGTTTGCCTATATGTTGATGATCTGGAAACAATGAAAGCATGTTTCTTACCTTCAAACAGTTCATGATGGATGAGTTTGAGATGTTTGACCTTGGCAAAATGAAATACTTTCTCAGCTTGGAGGTAATACAGAACACAGAAGGAATATTCATTGGACAAAAGAAATATATACACGATGTTCTTGCAAGATTTCACATGGACAGCTGCAATTTAGTCACTAGTTCCATAGCTCCAGGATGTAAACTCACCAAAACTGGTGATGGAGAGAAAGTTGACAGTACATACTTTAAGCAAATCATAGGGAGCCTCATGTATCTAACGGCAACTCGACCAGATATCATGTTTGCAGTCAATCTGCTCAGCAGATTTATTGAGAATCCTCTAGACATGCATCTCCAGGCAGCAAAAAGAATACTCAAAGAAGGGGGGAAACAGAAGCCTTATCGGGTACTCGGACTCTGATTATGCATGTGATTCAGACGATAGAAAAAGCACGTCTGGCTATATATTTTTGCTTGGATCAGCTGCTGTGTCATGGAGCTCAAAGAAGCAGCCCATTATGTCCTTATCAACTACTGAGGCGGAATTCATAGCAGCTTCAGCTTGTGCATGTCAAGCTATATGGATGAGACGTATACTAGAAGAATTGAAGCATAAGGAACAACAGCCTACAACACTCTACTCTGACAATAGCTCGACTATTAAACTCTCTAAAAATCCAGTGCTACATGGGAGATGCAAGCACATACATGTAAGATATCACTGTCTAAGAGAGTTAACAGAAGATGACACAGTTGAAATGAGCTTTTATCAGTCTCGAGAACAGATTGCTTATATACTCACAAAACTATTGAAGCTGGATGCATTCTTGAAGTTACGAGCCTTACTAGGAGTCAGCACGAATCCAATGTAAACTGATAAAGCTTCATTAAATTCTTGCCTTTTCAGTTTAAGGGATGAAATGTTAGATATGAAAGTATGTTGCCTGAAGTCAACAGCAATCCGATCATGCGGAGGTGCTTGCTGGACAGAGTCGAGTCTCAGTTATGTGCTTCCAGCAGTTATGCTTTAGTTAGTTTATGTTTAGTTTGTCATGGCCAGTGTAGTTACTTAGTTGAGTCATGGTCATGGCAGAGGCTTAGTTGGTCAGTTTATCGAGTCCTTCGTACGGCTATATAGCCAAGTTTCCATTGAATCAATAGACAAGAAGATTGCTTAGCAAAAGCCTGAATCAATGCAGTTCTTTTATTTGAATACTTATTGTTCTTGTTTGTCACAAAATATTACATCCTTTTCGATCCTAACACCAACCAATTAGAGACATCATTCATGATGTTCTCAAAATTAAGAAGTACACAATAAAGTATAGAAGAAAAAATGAGCATTTTTGCAGCAACAACCCTCATCCCATTAATGATTCATAAATTAATAAAAAATCAACTCTTTGCAAAAATCAGTGGTAGTGATGAGCAAAAGTGGCGCTATCTCATGTGAGTACATAGAAGCAGCTAGAGTGTTGATAAGAACAAAGCCGTCTGTACCTCGCAGCAGAGGAAGACATTCCAATACAAAATGCCCGATGATCAGTAGAATGATTCTGCTTGAACGAAGACCGAGTGATGCATTTGGGCTCAATCTTGTGAACAAAATGCGAGAAAAGCTGAAGGGCTGGCATGGCTTACTCCTCAGTCCTCACTCTCAACAAAGTGCACTAAGTACAGTGCAGAGAACCTATGGGAATCGGATATTCCCCGCGTCTGCTGAAAGACTTTTTGTGTGTGTGTGGTTTGAACATTAGCGTGGAAATTATAATGAAACCTGATATTTTCTCCATTTGGATTTTATTTCCATTTTTATTATATGCTAATCATACAAATGTTGTTATTATACATGATGGAATGAAATGACAGTTGTTATAATGTTAGTGCAATGTCAAAAAGAGGGCTGACCTAGTTGTTATGGAGTAACTCATAGTTAAGTTTAAATCCCCTCAACGACATTACCTATAAAAAAAAATAATGTTAGTGCAACGAATACAAAAATAAATATGTTATCACCATCTCTGTTCGAGAAGTAAGTCAATTAGATCGTTTAGGCGCTGCCTAAATGCCAGTATGTTACTCTCCGTCTTATTCGAATTACCGCTTAGGTGGGCGACTCGACCGCTTAGGAATTGAACGGGTCCTGACAGCCTAGGATCCGCCTAGCACTTTCTCAAATACTAGCTCACCACTAAAATAATTAGGGTTTTTTTAAAAATAATTAGGTAAGTCATAATTAACATATCAGATATGAATTTTTTCATAACTTATCCTAATCACAGCTTATCTTACCGCATTCTATTCTGGATCTGTAAAGTAAAACATGCTTATGAGATTAGTGATGCAATTACTAGTTACTAGTGAATCCCCCGTGACTGAAGTCATTGGTACGTAAAATTATCGTGCGTAAAATTACCTGTGTGGGAAATGTGGTTTTCATTTTCCTCTTTTCATTTTTTCATTTTTTTTTTCTTTTTTTTTTCTTTCCACCAATCAGATTTGGTTTAAAATGACATTGTCGTTCATTCATAAAATTCTGCCAAAACTTAAGTTGCGCTATAATATAGATATTTAAATAAGAATTTATGCATTACTCTTTCATTTCATCTTTCTCATCGCAAATAAGCGAAGAGAATGACAGGGCCGTGGAGTTTACTGCGCTCATGGCAAGCACCGGCGACTTCTAATCTTATAAGAAATTCCAATTTCCCAAAAGGTGAACACTTTTGTTGGGCCTTCTGTTCTGGTTTTCTAGATTTTGTAGCACAGTCTTATACATGAAATCGGCCAATTCTGCATAATTTGCGGTGCTAAAAGCACCGCACCCACCCTCATCCGTGGCTGCTAAATATGTGCATCCCAATTTTTGCTTCTGCCGGCAAATGCAAACGAAGACGTATGAAATTGTCAAAGGGAGCTATGTTCCTGCGCATGATTCCAAGGAAACTGTCAACCTGAAGGTATAGGTTCTCTCTTGAAAAAATTCCGACGCTTTTTGATTTTAATTTCATTGTGATTGTTGGTCTCGTCCAATATGTAAAGTATGAGTTTTTAATAGTGACCATCCCTTGATGGTCGATGGAGAAGGCATTCTTCTCTGTATGCAATTTTAGTTCAGATCATTGTTTTTTTTCGTGGTTTTCTTATGTGCAGCTAGCAATATTTATCTAGTTTGGTTCCAGGAAGCAGCAGTTGTGCAACAGGAAGCTGTTGGTGCATTTCAAAAGCTTCCCATGGTGATGCCGTCCGTTGATATTATAGGTTCAGCATTACGGAAGGCAAGAAGAGTATCACCTACTAAGGGTAATGCATTGTTGGACTCCTTTAGCTTCAGATGCTTTTGAGTTGGCAATTTAATGTTGACGGTGTAAAAGTTTGGCAGGTATTGCTCATGCTGCAAAATGTGAAAGAAATAAAGGTGCTAAACAACTTGACACATTAATGAAGGTAAATTGATGCAGTTTGCTCTATATATATTGTTTAAGGTGCTGTTCTTCATATTTTTTTTTTAATGGACAACTAACTTCAGAATTCGGTATTCAGGAACTCGCCCTTAAGCTGAGGGCATACAAAGAGATGTTCCCGAACAAAAAAAGTTTGCGCCCTTATGAACGGTCTCTTGTTGAGTTGACACTAGGGGATGGAAACTATGAGCAGGTACGCATTAGTGTTTCATTATGATTTAAAATTTATGAAGAATCTCTTAAATTCGCATCTACTTATGCTCATGCGAAACCTAGTATTTTTAGAATATATTATTTGTGAGCTGTGATGAAGTGGCTCACCAGCAGCATCTCTTTGTTCTCTTGACCTTTAGTATTTCCATGACCGCATTTATTTTTTGTTTGCCAACTCACTGATTGCTAGTTGCTACACATAAAAAATTCCGTCGTTCAGAAGTTTTATTTGCATTAGCCAGTAGTTTCTTTGTTTCGGCACATCTCTTATAATTTAAGCTTTATGCCAGAGATCCTTGTGTATTGCAGGTATTGGCCAATGTTGATGGCTTACGGAAGAAAGTGGTTTCAATAGGGAAAGAACAGGCCTGCCTTTGCACCAAGGTTGTTAGTAGTGCTTCTTCTTCCACAATTGATTTGCTAATTTAATCAAGCATTAAGTACCAGTTGGTGAACCTTGGATATAGACATTATACAATTTAAAGTGAAGAATTTAACATACTTTTCTATGAAGGGATTAAAAAATCTCTTGTTTGTGCTGTTAACATCAAATTGTTGTGGCATTACAAAAAGATGCTGTCAGGATGTCATGGCCAAAGATATTGTTGTACTACTCAATATCTAAATCCTCAAATCACTCCCTACATCAAGGATGAATCCCCACAATCAAGGAAGACTCATTATTCTATTTTGTATCCTTTTGTATTCTCAACCTTTAGCTATGAAATATGAAGTTTATCTTGTAGCCCTTAGAGTTCACTAGGTTTGTTCTCTCAATCTGAGTTCAACTGTTACTACCACTTTGTTCTACTCGTTACGATCCCGGAATCCTGACAGATGCTTCATCTGAAACTTTCTTAGAAGAAACATTCAGAAAAAAACGTGATGTTTCTGCCATGTTTTGTCCTCTCCGAAGCAATGTAGATATGGATGGACTGTGTCTGCCTCCATTTATTTAACATATATGGCGGTTAAAAGAGGTTTGGGTCGCATCCTTGTCATTTTGATTAAGGAGTGTGCTTGCAAGGAAAGTCTCCAACCTGCCTAATTGGAAGAGCTATGGTTATGGGATATTAGAGCAAGCTAGCAATTGCATTGTATTCTACCCCCTTATATTTAACCAGAAGGAGGGTATCCTATGGCTATGGCTTTTGAAGTGTGCTTCAATATACTGTTTGTCATTTCATAAATATTGACACCTCCTAAATATTTAGAAATTCTTCGCAGTCATCGTCAAAGCGTGTAGCTGAGCAAAGGCTGAGCGAGGTTAGTATTTGTATGCGGTGGTTTAATATCTTGTTCTAGACCAAATGTTATGTTTGCTTGGTTGTTGCTTCCAGGGAATGGTGAAAATTGAAGAAATATTTAATTATGAAGGAAAAGCTGTTGATGAGTTACTGAATATTGCCAAGGTAATTTTGATCCAACATTCTGACTTAGGAGCATTATGCATTGGTGCGTCTACTATTGCTTTATCTTACTTCTCTTCGGATACTCATCTTAAAAACTACTACTCTTATGGGTACTTGTCTTAGAGTTTGGTGTTATCCATTGTTGTATTGTTTGGGTTTCTTATTTTCTCCTTCATTTTTTTACCCTGAAATATTATGCATCACATAAGATGTTTCTTGTAGAATCATGGGGCATCTCCAGCCTCTTTTTTGGGGGGGAGAGAATAACTTCCATTATATATTTTGTTTGTGGGAGAAGAATTTCTATTATATATTTTGAAAGTATTGTGATAGGAATCCTGCAAAGGATCCTATCATCTATAGAGGACCGCTGAAAGGACTCAAGAAGTGGATTAACAGATTACCATGACCGTTAAGAAGTAGATTAGAGTCTGGAATCATGTATGACTCTTCCTCTATAAATAGAATGTAATTGTAAACAGAAATCACTTTTGGGAATTTTATGAATACAATAGCTTTTCTTTCAGCAATAGCCTCTCTTCTTCATAGTATTACGCAGGGTTGTTTCTCCCCTTTCTTAATGAGACTCAAGAACATCATGTCGCCTGCATCTTCTCCCGACATTCCAGACCGGCGAACCGACTCGATCCCTAGGATTGCATCATATTGTGTTGCAGATTTTGCGGGCAATGCCAGTTGTGGATTTGGAGACTCCCACCCTGTGTCTCGTTGGTGCTCCTAATGTAGGAAAATCATCTTTGGTACGATTATTATCAACAGGAAAGCCTGAGGTGTGTACAATGAGGATCAGTAGAAAATATATTGTGTCTGGCTTTGTTAGAACTTTGTTATCAACAGCCCACACATTTGTCAGTAAATCTTACCAGAACTTACTCATTTTCAATTCACCACACACATTTGTCAGTAAATCTTACCAAAACTTATTCATTTTGAATTGTAATGATGACTTTCAAACCTTTTGATCATATCTACTTTTCTTTGGTTCTATTTTCTTTCATTTTCCTCTCTTGCTGTGTTATTGCCTTCTTTTGATAAGTAGTTGATGCTGGTAGTACGTAACGTACTTAAGGCCATTAATTTGCTTACCCTGACTTGACGTAGATATGCAATTATCCATTCACAACCCGAGGAATTTTGATGGGCCATATAACCTTGAGCTATCAGCATTTTCAGGTTTGTATCTGTTCAAAGATTTATGGAAGTTTCTTCTACTGCAATAAATTGGTGTAAAATGTGCCATTTAGTATATTTATCAGGACATATTCTCAACTATTTTATTGCCTATTTAGGACAGCGAAATTGTTTTATCATCTTTTCATGCGTAGTGCCCAATATAAGATTTGAATACGTCATTTTCTTTTGTGAACGTCCAGATGATAGGAGTAATCTGGAAAAGCTGACACTTGCGGTTCTTTCCCATTTAACAACTGCTGTACTCTATGTACATGATCTCACTGGAGAAAGCGGTACCTCACCTTCTGATCAGGTTCAAAAAAATAAAATCATCTTTCTTTTGGATTAAAAGTTCGTTAACCGTCAACGAGGGCTTGTCCTAGTGGTTATGAGAGTGATAAATGCATTCACAGGTCACAAGTTCAAATCACCTGGACGACATTACCTATCAAAAAAAAATGTTTGTTAACCAACTTTATGAATGCCTATTTATGAAGTATACAAAATGCAATTCAGACTTCAAGTTACTTTCCATGCCTCTTCTGAATAGTGCATTTTTACATAATATTCATGTTCTAATTACAGGTTATTACCCATGAGATTCCAGATAAACTTAAATGAACTAATATTCGCTGATTCAATTTGTTCTTTGCACTAAGCAATTTTTTTTTCTTTTGGTTAACCAGTTCATCATTTACGAGGAAATAAAAAAGAGGTTTGGCAACCATCTTTGGCTGGATGTTGTGTCGAAATGTGATCTGCTAACTGATTCTCCAGTAGTTTTCGTAACAGAAGATACTAATGTCGATAACTTAGAGTTGGCGAAGTACCGTAGAATGGGACCAGATGGAGCACTACGTGTATCAGTGAAGAGTGAAGTGGGTATCAACGAGGTATGCGTTCTAGATCACTTCTATCTTCCAATGGATTTAACTATGGAATCCAAACTCCATTATTTAAACACTGGTAGAATGGATATGAAAGTTCAGATTACAGGAAAAGTAACAATTCCCAGTTCTTATCTTATTATGTAAACGCTGGCAATGCCATAGTTTCATGGATGTTTTTTCGCATTGGCCAAGTTCATGTTTCCAAGCATAAAAACCCATCTCTGAACCATGCGAATTTCTGTTTCAGTTTCATTGAAACCACAAATACCAAATAATACTGTTTACATTTGCATTCATGAGATTTTTTTGGATAACGTAGGGCACCCTACTGAGTTAGGTAAACCCAACAACCTTACCGTAATAACCTGAGTAGGGAGGTGAGCCACACTTGGCTGCCAAATGTGACAGGCTCATGTCGGTGCTGAGGAGTTTTGAATCCATGTTGGTTGAAACCATTAGGTCAACCTCTCTTTGACATTTCATGAGATTAAGTTCAGGAACCTCTTGGCATTATATAGATTCCCTGATACCTTTGCATCAGTATGCCCTATGAGGTCTAACTTGAAGAGTCTGACCAATTGTATGGCGCATGCACGCAGTTGAAGAGTAGAGTGCATGAACTACTAATTACGCAGTCGACGAGGATTAATAGGATGGACGAAGAATTTTGAATCTCTAAACATGATTGAGTCTGCTCCAGAATCGGAGTCCTTAGCCCTGGATTCTGATACTGTTGAAATTAATCAATGCATTGCCATTCTCCCTGGTTCAAGTATCATAAGTCAGTGTCAAAGAGGGTTGGCCTAGTGGTCATGGGAGTGACAATTGCACTCACAGGTCACGGTTTCAAATCCAGCTAGAAGAGCAAGTGATGCAGGATCAGATAAATGTGTCAGTTCTCTGGCTGCAAGCTTTTCTTTGTATGATCTATTTAGTTACATGTTCTCATGTGATGTGCAGATTTGATACTCCAATTGGAAAACGGCTCGTCAACTCTTTGAATACCTCAGAGATGAATGCACCTGTTTCATTATTCAGATTCTTTGGCAACATGCTAACGAGCGTAATTCTCATATCATAAGTTGCAAAGCAATGCAAGAAAACATGCATAGAAGTATTGCGATCCCGGACCGAGACGAGTAGAGACGGAGTAAGACTATTTAGGGAGAAACTATGATTCTATTTAACAAAGCTACAACTAATAAACTAAGCTATGATGGAATTGTTTCTACTCGTTTCGATCCGGGATCAGATCATTAGGTTACAGCTGCACATCTTTAAACATGATCCTGTTAGTCTGATTGATACCAATGTCAGAAATTGGTTTGATGGCGTGCTCGTCGACCCCATCTTCATTATCTGATGAAGACATTACACTTAGTGGTTCTCTACTGAATTCATCTGGAGAATGGAGCAAATATCAAAGACGATGCCTATTGCTGTTGCAACAAAACGCCCAACAATCTAACTGAAACCCTCAAAACTCAACTTACTGAATATGGAGTTCAAAGAAGTGGGAGGAGGAGTTGCCATGAAATTCATGCCAATATAAAACACAATGGCCAGAGCAATTGTCACCATTACATAAGTAGGCACAACCAGCGCCCAATACCTGAAAAGGACACAAAAATTTATCAAGATAATGTACCCAAGATGACCAGCAAATAAGGGGTTTGGGGTGTGTGAAGTGACTGCACCATGCAGTGCCCTGCAGGAATGTGGTATGTGGGCCCGTGCAAAAGTGTTGAACACTGAATTTCCTGCCATATCAATCCTACAACATCACATGGGCATTGCATAGTGGGCAGTGAGTATCTCATTGTACACACCCTAAACCTGCAAAGGAGTGTGACAACTGCTATCCTGACCTGCTAGGAGAGTAATAGATCCCTACATGATGCAACCAACGATCTGGAACATATGCCCATATCAGGAAGACGGCTGTTGTCCATGAAAGACAATGATATGTCATTAATTTTTCCCTTGAGATCATAATATGTAGATAAAAGATAACCTATAGATTGGTAAAAAACCTCCGTGCATCAGGTCGAGAATACGATGAGGAGAGCAAAAGTAGTACAAAGAATGATATTCAGTTTCATTAAATGAAGCACTGTCTATGACTGAAAATGATCTTCCAATGGATGCCGTACTCACCTTCACACTAGTTAATACGAAAACAAGCACCATACACAGATCAAGTATATTTTCTCAACAAACCTTTGATGATAAATTTAAGAGCCATTAGAAATGAGATGAGTTCTGAGTTCAATTTTCGAGAAGAACGACAATTATAGATTCATATGGCAAAGGTGAAGCATCTGTTCTTTCATGCAACCAAGTTTATGCTGTATGATAACTGATTATCATGTAAGAACCACGAATTTATTGGATGAACCTGTAAAAACAACGGTGGTGATGGCCTCTACGAATCCATAAACCTCCGAGAGTCTGGCCAAATGTCGTCGGCGACCGCTCGTCAGCATCGTGAATACCCAAACATGGCTTCCGATTCTTGGAGAAGCACAGGATCATTCGCGGGCTGTTCACTGAACAACGCTCCTCCCCCATTATCAGCAGCAATTTAAGGTTGACACAGCCGGTCCGTCGTTACGTCGAACATCTTATGGGCAAGCAAACAACTGTTTCCATACGGAATCTCCAATTTTGATCAGGGTTACCGAATTCTAATCTCGGTCGATTTTTAATCTCCTGTGCTTACATCCTCAACTGTCTAGATCTCGTCCGAATGCTATTAATGTCCAAAGTTGTAATATGAAACATGAATTTCGACTGAAAAAATGTTTGATACAAGAAGAATGCTTGCAATTCCCATATTGCAATCAAACATACATCAGGGTTACTGAAAAACGATGATCATGAATTTCACAGAGATTTCAATCAACAAAGATGATACCATTCTGCTGGATAGTATCAAGAATAATAGCCAATCTTCCCTCGACACGTTCGTTCTTCCTGAGCTCGTACGCCATTGCATAGACATCAGCTTCCTTGGATCTCTCAGCAATCAGCTCCCCCACAACTCTACATGCATCATTATCTGTTAGGGAAGGCAATGAATTCCTGAGATCCTTGGCATTCGTCGTCGCAACTGATATTACTTTGCTGGTTCCTCTATGCATCACTTTAGCATGAACGAATCGTTTGGAGAAGAAGACGTTCAGAAGGAAAGGCCTCATGTACATATCTGTCCTCTGTTTCCATGATTTCCTGTTGGGTTTCTTAGCAGCTTCACCACGAGATCTGCGAGTGTAAGCAGTAGCTTGAACCGAGAGGCCCTTCAGATATGCATCAAAAAATCAGGATGTCTTCAACAACAGAATCATATATGAACAATACCAAATGTTCATCCTTACATCTCAACAAAAAAAAACAGTTTCTTTCTCTTCTTGAATATAATCAAGAATCAATCGCTGTATCATACGGAAATTTCAAGAGGAACAGAAAAGAATCAGGAAAAAGGGTTTTTCATACACTAAAAACATAATCAATTCCGAACTATTAATCTTAATACAAGATAACCAATTCCATTCAGCACATGTAAGACGCATTTACACAAAACGACCATACTAACGAGAACACAATACCTGGTTCAGTTTGTGAGTTGAAGTGTATGAAATCGAAGTGATCTCCTTGAGTTTCAAACTCGGCAACGAAGACGACCATGAAAGATTACTGGGTCCATCTCTCTTACCAACGAATAGCTGCGACGACAGCGAGACTGATGGAGCCGTTGTAGTTGCACATAGGCCAGCAGCCATTTCTGTTGGCTTGAAATTGGAAGAACTTGATCCTGCTGGAGATTTGGAAGGTATTTCTGAATGGGCCCTTTGGGCTTGTAAGGTTCAGTTCAGCTGAACTTTAACAAGTGAAAGCCCATATCTTCAATTTTGATTTCTTAAATTCAATTAGTGGTCTTCTTTTATTTTACTTCATCAATTCATTCGCCTCGAGGCTCTTACTGATTCGAGTTCGAGTGCTGCTTTATGTTTTTTTGGATGATCAAGCAAATCTCGCATGGTAGGCAAACATTTTACCGGAGTTCATCATTCTCCCATTGGAGTAGAAGTTCACGTAGTGGATACTTGAGCGTTAACATTTGAATCCAGCAAATACACAGGTTAAAGAAAAGTACTTCAATGTCACTTCTTTGAGCAGGCAGGGTGTTCGATCAAATTCCCCAACATCCTCAAGTTAAGCTGAGGTAAAAGTACTTGTGGGTTGAAATCCATATTTGAGGGCAGCATCCCAGATATTGTTATGGTTGAAAATATCTTGTCCGCACTCGTTCACATTCCATCCTTCTAAAGCATGCAGGATTCCGGCGACTCGGGAAGCGCTCATCATTCTTCTCGGCAGCCAATTCTATTCAGAATTGAGATACTATAAGTTCCATAATGTAGATGAACACAAGTTCATATGATATGTGGATGAAATAGTTTAGTTTCTAACCTCACAAGAATGCAGATTCCGGAGAGTAGCCGGCGCAAGCATGGACGGTGTGTGGCTGTAGAATGCATCTTTTCTGGCTTTCTCTGGTGGGAACTGAGAGTAAGGAATGAAAATAGCTCCCGTTGGTGCTTTTAGCTGTTCTTCTTTTGTCAATCCTTTTCCAACTATCCATATCTGCAATTTTGATTAATTAAACTTTCAAAAGTTTCTGCTTTTCCTTGTCTTTTAAGGAAAAGAAGACTCATAATCATGCTTACTTTCTCAGCGAAAACTTTGGAGACTGCAACTACTAGTCGAGGGCATCTCCCTGAAAGTCTAAGCATTTCATTTTCGTAGAAGACGGTCACCTGAGGAGATATCAAGCTTGCCATTAGTAAGTAATAAACATAAAAAACATGCCTACTTGATTTGTGTAGAGAAACCTGAATTCCCTGCTTGGACAAAGCAGAAACAATAGCATGAGCCGTTTTTGAAAGATCCCCTCTGATTAAGACTTCTTTTGTGCCTGCAGGAATGCTGTTTACAACAATTGCCACTGTCAGGCTACTTCCATCTACAACTCTTGTTTTCAATTCCGGGTGCGTCTGAATGAAAATCTGTCCATTTCTGTTCAGCTCCTCCCCCTGCAAAAGTTTCAGCTGATTTTAGTGATCAAGTAAGGGATTCTTTGTATTTCTTTAAGTGATCAAGAAAATGTTGTGTGCAAAAATGAAACTTGCCTGGTTTAGCATGCCTAGGCTTACAACCTTTGCACCTCTTGCGGCTGCTTTCAATATGGCTTCTTCAATCATCCCATTGATAGTTCTCTCTTGCCATTTGTAGGAATACTATATCAAGCAAACAATAGCAAGAAATCCATCAACAATCAAGCTTCTCAAAACTGGGGAAGTGAAAAAATAATGCCAACTCCCTACCTGTTCTGTATATCGTGGGATCACCCATGATTGCAGTTTGAGTTTCTCAAATAGGTTCCTCTCAACCACAAACGTCCGTCCACATATCAAATTCATCATCATGGAACAAAGAGAGAAGGGCCACATCAACCAAACATACCATGTGGAGCTCAGAGGCCTTGAGGCAAATGATGCGAACCCGATGGAGAGGTGAAAGATGGATTCAGGGGTCGTTAGATGGGTTAAATGCACAACATCAGGTCCATCTTCTTGCCTATTGATTGACTTCTCATACAACTCATCGCTGGATTTGTCTGTCGTGCCATGGATGTAGTCGTAAAACGGCATGAACAGGGCATAGTTTGTCCGGAATTGAGTGTGATGCAGAGAGTGGAACCTGTAAACACAGGTTTGCAACAATTATTCAACACTCTGTTACCAAGTTCTTCATGTTATTGAAATACTGAGACTTACGATGGGGTGTACACCAGGTACTTCAGCGGTGGGAAGATGGAAAAAACCCATCTTGGAACAAGCTCAAAGTTGCAGTGTCCCATGTTGTTCATGAAGTCAATGTAGGTGATGTATCCGAATAAAGAAGACAGCGATGCCGTTTCAGTGAGCATCGTTGCAAATATCGGGATAGCGAAGAGCATGAAGTAGGCTATATGCTCTCCGAAAGGATGTATAACAGCTGCAACAACAAAAGAAAAAAAGACACGGAAGCAAACAGATAAAGGCACTCTGTTGCGCCAGCACAAGATTTTCGAAGATTTGGTAAATCAAATCCATACATGTGATGGGTTCTGTCACGATGGACGAATGGTGATGAGAATGGTATCTTGAATACAGATAATGGTGGTGGAGTGCTCTGTGGAGCCAATAGTATAGATACTCGACAGGGCCAGCATGAAGTAAGATCGTGATGATCACACCATCGGACCGCCATGCCGGCAGGAATCGAGCTCTTTCCATGGCTGCGTTGAAAACGTAGATCAGAATCCCATTCAGCAGAATCTGATCATCCCTGAAAGAAAGACAAGAGACGCATGAATCAAATATTACAGCAACATCAAAAGACAGGGTAATACTCAACTCCTTACCAGTTGCTCTCTCTGTCAACCTGTTCGAATTCAATTGTCCGATCTACAATCCTGTTACCCCCCTTCGCCGTCCGGTACCTTGAATAGGATATCCATATCTGGTTATGGAGGATTCTGGAGAGGAGGAATGGGATTATGAGCAAGTTCGTGTAGTCCCTCTCGTCTTCCCCCTTTGTCGCAAAGATGTAAATGCTTTGCACTACCCATGGCGCCATGATGAGGTACTTGAAATGGGAAAAAGGTTTGTTAGTAGACAAGAAGAACGTACGGTGCTAAGCTAGACAATGATAAAGCTGCTCTCTCTGTATACTGTTCTGCTGACAAAAAAGTAAAGAGAAGATGGCCATACGAGAAGCTGGACAATTATTGAACCATCCTTTCCTTACACAAAGTTCAAGAATGTTATCTCCGGTGATCCGTAACCAGCATTACCCATCTTATCTGCGGCCGGCGCCGGCCAAACCAAACCAAATCAAGCACCTACCGTGAGATGATTCTTCTTCATCTCGACGATGGAAGTTGCAGTAGAGATTCTATATGAAACTGCTGTGTAAGTAGTACATTCATACCTTGAACCCTCCTAGCTTCTTCCATGGCCAGTCCGTGAGAAACCCTGGTTTTGTAGCCATTGTTGTCTCCTTCCTCGAATCAATCCTACACTTCTTTGGCTCTTGTCTTAGAAATGAGACTCTTTCATGTACTATAAATAAGCACGGAAAGAAACAGATGGCAAATAAAGACAAGGAAATTTAATTTCTTTACTGGAAATTAAAAATAAATTATTGAGATGGCATGCATAGTCTAGGTCTGAATACACACGAAGAGGCTGACGAATTGCCTGAGTACCAAGTCTAGTGGAGGAGTGTAAATTTTTTCGAAGGGGTTGAAATTTGTAGTTCACCATCTCCGGAAATCTAATCTCTCTCTTTTTTTTAAGGTAAAAAAGGTGCTTAATTCATTCACAAATGTACCAAGTACATATACAACTTATACAAATTGCTACATCAAGGGATAGTCATACATAACTCTAATCTCATGTCTGTTGAAGAAGTCACAAATCATGCATGCACACATGCCTCCCACAATTAATGCTAGCATGCGCGATATCTTCTCAAAAGTCTCCCATGCATGATATCTTCTCCAAAAGTCCTGACCACAATTAATGAGGGTTGTAGGGGTTGTCATACATGAGAATTGTAGTCTATATATATGTAGCAAGAGCAACACAAAAGGAGTGCAATAAGAAGAAGAGAAATCATTCTCTCTTTCGTGGAGTAAGGTTTATTTCCCGAACCACGTAAACTGTGTGTGTTCTTTATTTTTCCATTCATACAAAATATCAAACACCATCACAA
>JAOYMZ010033288.1:0-16274 GCA_025802335.1 Pinguicula primuliflora | reverse complement strand
TCTATTATGAAGTTCATTTGATCTATTAAGAAATGGAAGATCTGATACTCAACATATCATGTCAAAAGTTCGTCATACAAATACAGTCATTACGCAGCAAAAATATGTAATGAAATGGGATAAAAGAGTGTCAAAAGTACATGATTCATCACCAGAAGTTCAAGTTAGAGTCACTATATGAGAGAGAGGGGATGACATCTCCATCCGAGGATGGGGTCGACCCATACCCAAAGCTGGAGGCTCCTCCAGGCAATGCAGATTGCGGTGAAGGTGTTGGGGATGGTGGTTGCAACTCTAGTAGAATGAGGTCCAATTCCCGAAAGTGTCCCTCTAATTTTTCTTCTCTCTCCCGCCGAGCAGCGACGACCACCAGGGAGTCAGGTTCCAGTAGACTGAAGAAATCGTTATATGGATTGAAGCAGTTCCCGAGGGCCTGGTTCGGGAGGTTCACCCTAGCAATAAAAAAGTATGAATATCTACAAAGCAACTCCGATCATACTCTATTCTTAAAGCATCGAGCTCAAGGCATTACTTGCCTCATTATTTATGTAGATGATATGATTATAACATGAGACGATATAGAAGAAATTGAGGATTTGAGAAGGAATCTCTTCAGAGAATTTGAGATGAATGACCTAGGGATACTCAAATATTTTCTTGGAATTGAGTTTTCACGCTCCCGACAAGGAATTTACATTTCACAGAGGAAGTACATTTTAGACCTACTTGTGGAGACAGAGATGTTGGAGTGTAAACCTGCAGGCACTCCGATTATGATGAATCATGGTCTTAAAATGGTGGAAGGAGCCGAGAGTACAGACAAAACAAGATACCAACACTTGATTGGGAAATCGATCTACTTAGCCCACACTCATCCAGGCATTGCCTACGCTGTAGGAATTGTGAGTCAGTTCATGCATGATCCTCAGATAGCCCATATGGATACAACTCTGAGGATAGTGAGATACCTTAAGGGGTCTCCTGACACTGGAATTCTTTACCAGAAGAATGGATGCTTAAGGGTTGAAGCCTACACAGATACTAATTGGGCTGACAACCCGATTAACCATCGTTCTACCTCCGGATACTTTACTTTCATTGAAGTGAATCTTGTCATATGGAAGATTGAGAAACAAAAGGTGGTTGCATTATCAAGTGTCGAGGCTGGGTTTCGAGGTATAGTTAGAGGAGTGACTAAAGTCTTATGGATCAGGAAATTAATGACAGAGTTAGGGTTCGCTCCATCTCGAGCGTGTCTCTTATGGTGTGATAATCGAGCAGCTATCCAGATTGCACAGAATCCAGTCCAACACGATAGGACATCAAAAAGAAAATTGAGAATAGATGTGTTATACTTCCCTTTGTGCGGTTTGAAGACCAATTGACGGATATTCTGACAAAAGTAGTAAGTGGGCAGATACTGCAAGATATGCTTTGCAAGTTAAGTGTTGGATACCTCACACCAAACTTGAGGGAAGTGTTGAAAGAGATAAGTAAATATGGTAGTAATATTGTAAATAAGGTAAAAGATAAACTATAAATCTTTACCTTCACGGAATTTAGGAGATTGAGGGGATCATGACTCAATCCTAATCTTTGCCTATATATGTAACTCCCGTGAAGATGAAAAACATAAGAAAAAGGACTAAATCCTCCCGTGGAGTAAAAAATTCTCGAACCACGTAAAATCTCTTGTTCTTACATTCATATACAAATCAAAACATTTAGGAAGTAATCTACTACTACGCCCAATTTTTAACATTGCGGAAGAGTCAATTGCACATATGTTCTTCAATTGTGCTAAATCAAGACAATTATGGGAGAAAACTTATTTGTGGGTTGCTAAATATCAATTCAGTTGACGCAAGATCTATGGACAAACTTTGAACAACATATCGTGCAAATTCATGGGATACCCGTTGATGGATTGAGAGAGGACCAACTTTAGTTCATGATACAACATGGAATTTAGCATAAAAATTTTACTAATTTTCTTGAAAACTCCTGCATCCCATTAGGGGAAGGAGGTGGTAGCCTCCAGCCCCTCCTGTTGATTGCATGTTCCAGTTTTTGCTTCAAGATAACTTTCAATCTAAGCTGCAAATACAATTCTATAAAGTGTAGAGAAAAGGTACCTTGCAGAATGCTGTGGGGGTGGCTATGCCGCAAGAAAAAAGGGCGTAAGAAATATAAGACCACAAATGGCAGAATACCAATCAAGTTCTGCCACTTCGAATTCTTGTGGCGCCGCCGGTTTCTCATCCCCAAGTAATTTGGGTACATTTTTAGTGGTTGCCACTACAATGCCACTCTCCATCAACCTGAGGTCTACTTGATTTCGCTGCATGTTTGCCACTCGATTATGGGAATATTTGACCGAGTGAAAGAAGAACAGCTCAACAAGTCGAGGCAAATAGTTCAAAGCAGAAACCAACCAAGGCAGCTTGGTCATAACAGGTCTCGAGTTCAAGCCCCAGTAAAAGCGCTTGGCCAGGCCTAATCCATAGGAGCCTTTGGGCTGGATGCAGGCCCCCTAGATTAGTCGAGAGTGTAAAAAAGCTCTCGAATACCTGGGAGGAACGAGAGTATTACTCCCAACTTACCCACCTACAAAAAAAAAGTTAAAAGCAGAAACCAAAATCTTACTTCCGTTCCCAATTCTACTCCACGTGGTGACAGAATGAAGTGAAATGACAAAGTTGAGCAAGTGGCTTCCATCAATTGGTGGCAGGCGCTATCCAACAGTCCTCTTAGCCTCTTTGAGGTGAAGGTCTCCAAGAAGATAATAGTTGCAGCAACAGGTCTTCTACCAGAAACTCACATAATTTCTCTTTCTAATCTCGATCTCTTATCAGGCAGTTGAGGACCGCTATACGACACCGCTCTTGCACACCGCTTATGCACCACATAAGCACACACCAATGTTTGGTATGTGTGTTTGTGTGGGCCCCATTCTCACTGAGAGTGCGGTGTGGAAGTGATGCTCCCATGCGGTGCTGTATAGATGGATTCGTCACGTATATCTTCTTTTTATAAAAGCCCACCAAGCAGTCAGGCCAACAACGATCGTCTTAAGGATTCACTTGCACCATGCCTCATACTTTTCTACCCGTTTGCAGGTAAGATATCTGAAAATCCCGAGACCGGGGAGCCTGAGATAATGTGCGACAACAATGGAGTTCTTGTAGTTAGAAGCACGAGCGAACATACGCCTGAAGGACTTCAACTTTTATGATCAACTCAATCAGTGTCTTCAGGGGAAGCTTGTCCCAGCCGATCCCAACTTCTCAGGGTGGATACAAATCACATGTTTCACCTGTGGAGGCATATCGGTCACTTTCACATTCGACCACGCATTCAGTAAGTTTCTTGTAACGTTGTCGGAGATGGCATTGAAAAAACTTATATCCTGCTTCCCGGACAACACAGTAGAGGCCTTATTGCCAGGGTTCATCCTATTTATAATCCAGACATTGAAGAAATGTTTGTGTCCTGCACCACAGAAGAAATTCAGACCATACCCACATTTAGTTTTCTGGACAAACGTCTCTAGTATATAGATAAAACAAGTATAGAGAGTTTGCAGAAGCTTGCAAATGCACATGGCAACAAAAGAACAAAGATTGAGGCTTTCTCATCATATATTTGAAAGGTCATGGCAGATGCTATTGAAAAGAAACATAAGTCTTGCAAAATGGGCTGGTTAATTGATGGGATTTCCAGGAATCAAAACTCTATGGACAATTACATAGGAAACGTTTTATCTCTAGCTTTCGGGGAGTTGGATGTGATAGATTTGAAACAAAGATCTATTTCAGGTGTGGCAGAGATAGTTCATGAAGCAATCTTTAAGGCAACCAATGAAGCACGTTTCAGAAATCTAATTGAATGGATAGAATGCCACAGACCTGGACTGATGCTGTCGAAAAGTGTTCAAGGCAGAGGAGGTCCCACCATTGTGATATCTTCAGGAAGAAGATTTCCAGCGGCTGAATTAGACTTCGGTTTCGGGAGTCCAGTTCTGGGGACAGTCTGTTCAACCATTGAAAGACTCGGAGTCGGTTACATAAACCAGAGGCAGAGTGCGTCTGGAGATGGCTCATGGACTGTCTCGGCAACCTTGTGGACCGAAATGGCTGCAGCACTAGAATCAGATCCTATTCAGATATTTCAGCCAATGAATCTTGAACATATTCAACTGTAATAACATAACTCATATACAAATATCTATGCAGTTATAATGTGCACAGAAACCTTCAAGCCGTTGAATAGTAGTTGGCTAGAATGTCGTAGTTCGGCACCCAGTAATAAACTAGCTTAAGAAGCAAAAAAACTAACTTAAGAAGCAATGATACGATTTAGTTAGAAACGCTACAATGCATGAGTGCATGAGGATTTTATAGCATGAAGAACATACAGCGGAATTAGACAGGGTTTGAACATAAACAATTAAAGCAAGTACTATGAAACAAAAGGAAAGAGGGATCAAAATACAAATCCTAACAAATAAAAATATCAATACCTTAAGCTAAAAAAGACATAATATCACGTCTTGTAAATAAAGCCATTGCCGGTGGTTTACCATTGGGGAACAAACATTATGCACAGAGAGTTGAAAAGTACAAAACCTTGCAAATTTCCATTAAACCAAGAAAATGCATTCTGAATGTGCTATTTTTCGGATTCAATAATGCATATATCGACTTTGGTCATCCTGGCCTTTTCAATCTTGGAAATTACGTTCATTCCAAGAAACAAGCTTCAGGGAATCATCTCTAGGCGCAGAGCACAAGGCAGGGATTTAATAGAAAATATTAATAGTGCAGAAATCTACAAAATAAACGAGAAACGTGGGGCACTGGAAGGGAAAATAAGGTGCCTCTAACTCAGATTGCAGAGCATGGTCATTTTCTGCCTACATAAGGAACATACTGGCCAAAGAAAAAACTAGCAAATTTACACATAGGTTGTGCAGATGACCCATTCTTCGTGTTCTAAAGCTGTCATCAATCGAAAAATAATAAAGATACAAAAGTTAGCTTGTGCACCAGAAGAAAGACATCCATGCCCTGATGACTTCTACTCTTCGTCCAATGGGTGTTAGGAATGTACAAAAAAGATTAGAAGCTTCTCCACAACGCAGAGCCTTAACTCTGAACACATAAAATTTAGATCGGTGTGATGTTTAAATGGCAATAATGAAATTGAAGGAAATCCAGCTTTACAAAATAAATTCTACAAATAGTCAATCCAAAGATAATCGAACATCACCCGGCAACAACACAACAAGGAATATCATCACATTCACTCGACAAGAATAAGTATTAGATTAAAGAAAAGCACCGGAAAGCGATAAGTGTCAGTCAATCTTGACCAACTCCAGCTAAAGAAAAGAAGCAAAGGCACAACAAGCTCACCAATAGAGCGAGTGAACATAAATATATTTTTGTTTACTTTCTGAAGAATACATGTAGATCTACTGCAACTTCACATGGAAATAAGGATTATTTAGAAGATAAAACCTTACCATGCTAAATGTCGCTCTCTGGAGGAATCATAAAGTGAACCAATGAGGTGTGAGCAACATCATCTAAATCAATTCCTCTATCAGACATCTGGTCCCAAAGGTTAAAAACATCCTCTACTTTCCCTTCCTTGCAGAAGCCATGTGACAATACATTGAATGTCACGGAATCCGGCACAATTCCCTTGCTTTTCATTTCCTCGAGAATCTCGGCAGCAGCTTTTGTATTACCCAACTTGCAGTATCCATTGATGATAACAGTATAGGTTATCTTGTTCGGTTCCACGTTTAAAGAGGACATTTCCAGCAAGATATTCCTTGCTTCATCCATGCGACCAAGCTTACAATAACCATGGATCAGTGCGGTGTAGCATACAACATCCGGGAGCAAATTGCCATCTAGCATCTCATTAAGCAGATCTTTAGACTCTTCTACTCCACCAATTTCACTCATTCCGTGTATAAGGGAAGAATAGGTGTGAAGAGTAGGTAAAATGCCTTTGTTTCTCATGTCATTGAAAAGATTGAGGGCCTCAAGCATGTGTCCAGACCTAGAGTAAGCTCTAATGAGTGTATTATATACGACAGAACTAGGCACTATATCATGCACGTGCAGCATATGGAAGAAATTCCTTGCTTCGTTAACTTTCCCAGCTTTACAAAATCCATCGATCATAATACCATATGAATGCATATCAGGAAGAAGACCGTTGTTTTGGCATTCATGCCAAAGCACCAGAGATTCATCGATCTCACCCTTACTACATAATGCACGCATCAAGAAGTTGTACGTGAAGATGTCAGGAGAAATTCCTTTTTCCGGCATTTTTGCTTTGAGCTTAATGCCAACATCCAGCTTATCCTCTTTGCCGAAGACATAAATGAGTGCATTGTAAGTATATGTATCAAGCTCAACACCACTAACTAGCATATTCTTCAGAATCAACTTTGCCTCCTCCATCTTACCGCCTTCACAAAGGCCAAAGATAAGAGCATTTGAGGTTATTGTGTTGGCAGCAAATCCTTTTCCCTGCAGCATATGATACAGCTTGATCGCTTCTGAATGCTTATTATTCCTGCAAAGTCCACGCATCAACGTCGTGAGCAACTTATCGTTGGGCCTCAAGTCCTTGTCAATCATAACAATGATGAACTTAAGGGCCGAATCAAATCGTAGCTCTCGACATTGACCAGAAATAAACGAATTCATAGTGCCTAAATCCATATTAAAATCTCCTGTTACCATCTCATTTAGAAACCGTTCCGCTAAATAAATTTGATTGTCTCTGCACAATCCACTTATGAGTATTTTATATGTAGCCGAATCAGGAATTACACCTTGCAATGACATATAGTCCTTCAATTTCAATGCTTTAGACAGGTTTCCCATTCTGCAGTATCCCTTAATTAATGTGTTATATACAACAATATTGGGGACAAATCCCTTCACCAACATCTCCCCCAAGACACAATCAGCTTGATCATATTTTTCCAGTTCCATCAAGCCATTAATCAGCACGCTGTAAGTATTAAGAGCTGGTTTCACCCCACTATTTATCATTCTCTTCTTTAGTCGAAGTGCCTCTTGCAGTCTATCATTCTTGCACAGTCCATCCATAAGGTTATTATAAGTAACAACATTAGGAGGGACGCCAGAATTCTCCATTCTCATAAACAAGATCACTGCATCTTCAACTCTACCCGCTTTACACAATGAATCGACTGCGGAACTGTATAAATAAACATCAGGTGAAGATACCCTAGAAACAATATCAAAGATCTCATAGCTTTTTTCAGGTGCGTTCGCCTTAACAAGCGTGCTCATCAGAGAATTGCAAGTCATGAAGGACGGGAACAATCCTCTACTCGTTAAATACCTAAACATGTCCATCAATGCATCAGAACCCACACCCTTAAACTCAGTGGTATAAATATGAACAAAAATGTCAAAACCTCTAATCCCATTCCTAAACTTGTCAGAACCAAAGTACGCATCCGCCAAGAAAACAGCAATCTCCCTGTGCAAGTTCACAACACCATCACCGAACGTTATGGGCAAGTTCCCATCAATCATTCTTACCAATAGCAACCGTGCAGCCGAATAGAGATTCTTAGAAATCATCAAGTGGAACAAAACACAATATGATCTAAGCGTGAACCTAAATCCACACGAGTAGCAAGCGAAGTAAAAAAACTTCGATGCAGTCGAAGGGTTAACATCCTTATGCATTTCCCAGAAAAGGAAATCAAATTGATGCGGATTCAAATGGCGTAATACATCCTTGCACTGACTGGTATTCAAGTTGGGCCCCGAAAGCACAGAAGGTAGGAACTTCCTGTAATGGGAACTCTGATCAAATGCCGGAGATGTTGCCTCACTATTCAACCTATCACCAACCTCTTGTATTTCTGGCTTCCAAACATGAGTCCCCAGTATAGGGTGCAGTGATACAGTCAACGGGCGTTTGATCGGAAGGACGAATAAGGCAGCTGTAGTGGCAGCGGAGACCGCTCTCTGTGCTGCCAACCGTCTCATGTCCATTAAGATGTGTATTACGGGTATGAAGCTGCGATTTTCCCTAATGAATGCTTCGGACAAACGGAAGTTTCCAGCGTAGGAGATGCTAGGTCGGTGCTCGGCGGCGACGCCATGAGAGTCCTCAATTCCGCTTAAGAGTGCAGAAAGGAAAAAAATGAAGTGGGGATTTTTTTGCGGGCTAACGGATCCGGGTTAACACGAATGATCAAGGGCGGACCAGGGGTGGCAGCCCCGGCGCTAAAAGCTCGGGTCTCCCGTGCTTTAGGGTTGGCGATTTTGTCCCGATCCAGCGGGTTGATCCGGATCCGTCCTGGCGCGGAACGGGTCTGGGGCAGGGGTATGTGCCCCATTCCGGACCCGTCCCACTATTTGGATATTTTTTTTAATATAATTATTATTTTTAACTGTTTTAAAGTCTATAAATCTAAAAAAAATTAAAAAATAAAGGTCATAAAGATTAAAATTATAATTGTTAAAGTGTTTTTTTTCAAGGTTTTAATATTTTTTTCTTAGCTTAATTTATTTTTCTATTTTAATAAATATTTTTATATTAATTTTTTTAAAGTTAATTTGTGCACACGGGGCGGGACGGGGCGGGTCCGGGTCGCCCCGCCCCATGACCGGGGCGGGTTTGGGTCGGTTCGGACCCAACCTGTCCCGTCCCATTGCCATCCTTACTGTGCCCTAAATTTTTATTAGCCCGAAAAACTGTTAAAAAAATTGTAAGCACATTATTTTTTTGGATTTAAATTTGTCCGCCATTGAAAATTGGAAAATAATAGATGTACATAACTGTGTTTTATGTGTTATATTTTGTTTGGGCATGTCGTTTTGCAATAAATGCCTGTAGCTATTAAATGCAAAACGATACTCATTTTTAAAAAACAACATACAAAATGCGGGTATGTACAAATTATGTACAAATCTGTTATGTACGTGTATCATTTTCCTTGAAAATTATGTATCGAGATTCGGATCTATATTTGAGTCCAATAAGTGACCCCTAAGGCCCAACTACATGGGCCAATTTATGATGGTTAATTAGTCCATTGACACTTTAATTTTTGATTGTAGACTATGGTCCCTTATTTGTTGGATTTTGATTTAAGCCACACGAAGTTGATATAATTATGCATTGTTCTAAAAAACTTACCAAAAAAATGCATTGTTCTAAAATGTGTGTTATAGGTTGTGTTTAGCGTAGCCTTATCAGTCACCTTATCAGTCAATTCTGCTTCATAAGTCAATTTGATAAAATAAGTCTGTTATGTGAATGTACATATTCTGACTTATAAGCTGACTGATTTGAAAAAACATTTTTTCAACCTCATTAAAAAAATAAAGTGGCTTATAAGTCTTTCATTCTAATTTTACCCTTAACTTTATATACATACATGCCTCTATCATGATTTTGGAAGAAAAAACAAAATTAAAGGAAAAGATTCTAGAGTTGGATCCTCGTGTCTGTCTGACGACCGATACATGAACCTCTATACAGAATATGGGCTATGTGGCGGTGACATGCCACTTCTTGATGCCCGATGGGTCCTCCCACAAGAGAATACTAGCTTTTTCAAGGATTCACGAACACTCTGGTATTTGGTTATTAGTTTTATGATTACAGTTTTGTTTTGTGATTTGTCCAAAGTTATTTTTTTCCTTGAGTTATTGCTTTGTTCTGTCATATTGAGTGTTGTTGGCATTGATGATCTAATGGAGGGATCATTCTGTTTGCTTAGTTGTATGCCTACAGTTTTTTTGGCTAAATCTGTTTATTGAGCTCTTGACTTGTTCCTCGTATTGAGTAACCATCTAGTGATACTTTTCAGATTATGAATTAATCAGTGTGCATTCTTTCTTGTTAGGTGATTCTCTTTCACATGATTTGGAACGTGTGCTGAATGATTGGGGGCTTAGGAAGCTGCTGACGATCACTGTGGATAACGCTTTGACGAATAATGTTTGTTTAACCTTGTTGCAACAGAGGCAATGCCTGATGTTGGATGACCAACGTGGAGGTATTATTCTTAACCATGATCACCTCCATATGCGTTGTTGTGCGCATATCCTGAACCTAGTGGTTAAGGATGCATTGGCTGAGTTAGATGAGACTGTGAAGGTGCGCATTATTTGTAGGTTTGTTAAATCTTCACCTTCTAATGAGGGTTTAGGGTCAGAAGGTGAAGATTGGAACTCAGTTCTGATGAGGAGGGGATTGGAACTGTTTTCCTGAAAATGACTTCGGGAAAGGAACTCAAGCTACAGAATGTACTATATGTACCTGACTTGGGAAGGAATCTAATTTTTGGGATACTATTGAGTCAACATGGATTCAAGATGGTGTTGGAGTCCAACAAACTTGTTCTGTCGAAACAAGGTGTTTTTGTTGGAAAAGGGTATGTGTCTGATGACAACTTGTGGAAGATGAATATAATAGCTGTTAAGACCCATGTTAATGGAAATACTAGTACTTCTTCTGTTTACATGATTGAGTCGTTTAATCTATGGCACGGTAGATGGGGACATGTTAATTATGATACATTACATAGATTAATTAAACTCAATCATATAGCCGAATTTAATATAGATTCCAAACACAAGTGTGAAACTTGTGTAGAGGCAAAGATGACAAGATCATCATTCCAATCAGTTGAAAGGAAAACCGAGCTCCTTGAATTAATTCACACTGATATATGTGACTTAAAATTTGTCCAGACAAGGGGTGGTAACAAATACTTCGTTACTTTCATCGATGACAATACACGGTATTGCTATGTTTATTTGATGAAAAATAAAGATGAGGATATAGAGAAATTTGTTCTCTATAAGCAAGAAGTAGAAAATCAACTTAATAAGAAAATTAAGATGGTTCGGAGTGATCGTGGTGGTGAATATGTAGAACCATTTGGTGCGTTCTGTGCCCAACATGAAATAATTCTCGGGGTCACTGCCCCTTATTCCCCACAATCCAATGGGATTACGAAAAGGAAAAATGGATCCCTGAAAGAAATGATAAACTCAATGTTGATCAGTTCGGGTTTACCACGAAACATGTGAGGTTAAGCTGTGTTATCAGTAAATTACCTTTTAAATAAGGTACCCCATAAGAAAGTCGAAAAGATGTCATATGAATTGTGGAAATGAAGAATACATTCCTACAAATACTTGAAAGTGTGGGGGTGCCTTACTAAGGCAGCAACACCGTTACCAAGAATATGAAAATAAGTCCTAAAACGGTGGACTGTATTTTTATTGGATACACACATCATAATAGTGCATATCGATTCCTTGTGTATGAATCTCAAAATCCTGATATTCATAAAAATACAATAATGGAATCAAGAAATGCTTCTTTATGCTTCGTTCTTTGAGGATATATTTTCGTACAAATCCAAAAAATTGCAGAAAGTTCTTCTAAGGAAATGTTGGATGAGATTGGTCATGAAGATAATGAAAGAAATTGTCCCGTCAATGTTGAAACAAAAAAACGAAAAATGGATAGAAATAAAACTCGGACAAAACCCCTTGCCTCCCGTTCCGCCTCCATCCGTCTACCTGCGCGATTTCTCTGCCACACTCACTCCGCCCGTCGCTCCACTTTCCGCTGGGTATAACTTCTATGCTTACGATTTAGCCGTTTTGATTTTCATACATTCCGGGTTTCGTATTTTGCTTCCTTCCGGTTCCCATTTCGGGTTTTCACACAACACATTGCGTATACTGACTACTTTCTTGGTCCACCAATGGATTTTCTGTGTTGGTTTATTTGATGGATTCTTCCTCTGCGTCTAATTTCAAGTTTTCCCTTTGCAGGTTTGGCTAACGACTTACAACTGGTACGTTATATCTATAATCTTTTCTGTTGTTTTTCCCATTTGTTGTTGACTCATGTTTTCTTAAAAAATTACTATGCTTCCCTAGGAACCCTGGCTGAATTCGCTGTTTTTGCTTCAAGTTTCAACCATTCATTTACTTGATTGTGCTTGGCTACATTCGCTGTTTCTGCTCTACCATTTTTACCTGGTTCTCATTCTTCATCAGGTCTTCGCAATTGTTTCTAATTCTCATTCTTCGCGGGGTCTCTGCCTGGTTTGCGCTTTGGCATGTTCTGTTTTTGTAAATTACAACGATGATAGATCTTTAATATGCATTTGCACATTTTGTTTGAGATTCTCCGTGTTGTGGTTCGATTGTCGATCTCTCCCTTTTGTCGTCGATCCTCTTGACTTCAGGAAAGGGTTTTAGCCGATGTGGTGTTACAGCTCATTGAATTGTGTGGATTTTCTTATTTTTCTTTGGTAATACCTTCATTTCCGTGGTCTCCTGGGAACCACTTTCTTAATTTTATATTGGCAGTTCTTTGATTGGTTCTATTCATCTAACAATCAGCCTAAATGCACATACAAAGGAATATATGTGCAGAAAAATGTTCGTGATCACACAACATGATTGGTTGCCTAACCTTTGGCCCATGTTTTTTTGTTTTTACAGCTCATTAATGATTGTTCTGAATTTGAGATCAAACAGGTATCAGCCAAATGATGCCCAATCCTTAATAGAAATATGTTCGGATTCCTGTGCTTACAGTATTTTATTCAGCAGATGCCCTCTTGTGAGGTTGGACACTTGAAGCATCTTCTGAAATGCTCACCCAGAAGATATAGAACTGTGGACTTAATGGAAGCTGTGCAGCCGGCTTCCATAAATTAGGGATATAGTGAGGTTTTTTTTATCTACCTACTTATAATAAGTTAATATTCACACTGAGGATAGCTCTTTATTTATTTATAGACTGCTTTTCAAGCTGAATCCTTGTAGGGAGATTGTTGGCTATTCTTTTCTATGCATAGCATTGTGGCTAATTAATCTTTCTACTAAGAATATGCTATTTTTAATTGAATCTTATATTACATGGAATTGCTGAATTATCATATGTATCGTGGATTGCCTGCACTATCCTTGTTAAACTCTATATTGCACTAGGTATGGTATTCATTAGAGCATGTAAAGATAAAATGTTTTTTTGTTATACACAATAGCATAAATGAAGATGGAGCACGTTCCAAGTTATGGCATGTTATAAGGAGTGAGAACATGAATGCTCACGAGCATGGCATGGTACGAATTTTAAATATGAGTTGTTAAAATGGCATCATAAGTTTTTTGCTTCGGTTATATTATTTTTTTGGGACTTGTGATAGTTGTTTCACATTGTCTTTAATCATCATGGGTGTGATTCAGCACATTTGAGAGCAGGCCAAGGATTTTTTGCCCTTAGATTTGAATTTCCAGCATCCAGATTATTCACGACCTTCAAATGGGTATGCATGTATTGAACATAACTCAAAGTTCTCAAAACTTCATTTTGATGAGTGAACCCAATTTTATTTGATTATGCTCTGTTGTCGTCAAGCCTACCTGGATTCTATCAATTTTGGCTTCTAACTTGAATATCTTGAAACATGCAGAAAAAGATAAGAGAATTGGGCGAGGCGCATGGAGAAATCAAATCGTTGAAGTTGTCAGAACGGCTTAAGGAAAAGTCAGTTGAAGAGGTAGACTAAATGTGTGCGTGATTCCTGCTCTTGAATGAAATCCTTAGTCATAGTGGTCGTTCGCTTGCTGTGTGTGTTTGGTACGGCCGTACGGGGACTTGCGTGTTTAGTGGCAGTGGATGTCATGCAATTTGTTCTCCTCTGTTCGCTCTACCGCATATCTTTCCATGAGAATTGCTGAAAGATTCTATTCAACCTTACCTTATTGGGGCAGCCACTGGTCTTAATTTCAATTTCTTTGTTGGTTTCTTTATGACCTGCTCACTGAGTCTATACACTCTCCATCTTGTTCTATGGCTAACTCCAATATCATGCTTCTGTCAGCTTGCTTATGAGCTGAAGAGGTTCAGTGACAAGTTAAAAACATCACAGTCTCGCCTTGAACGCAAGGCTTGCGTCTGGTTTTCATACTGCATGCTTTTCGTGGGCTTGATTTCTGCATGCTGCTGCATGTTCAAAGTAGAGAAGTACTTGGACATTCGCGTCAGCGTCAGTTTTAGTTGTGCGTTTCTTATGGAAAATGCATGCAACTTTTATGATCTACTACTATATATTGTGTTAGGGTTGTACGACTTCATTGCCCCATTCAGTTATTGGCTACCTGCATCACTCTGTACTCACAAGCCAGTTGTTTATTTTAACATTCAGTGACAGTCATGATTCGACCAGCTTAGAGCTCTGCTCTTCAAAGATGCTATCAACCAGGTGGCTCAAAGAAGAAAATCTAAGCCAAATAATGTCAGAGAGATCCAATTCCGGAATTACGGAGCGCAGAGAAAGAAATGCCTCTGCCATCAGCCAGCCGGTACAGGTCCCAACCGGTACAGGAATGCCCGTTAGGTATATCTTGTCCATGTAATCTATACGGTATAAAGCAGTTCAGGCCATTGTTCATTCAGAGCTTCTTTATACATCTGCAGTTGGAGTTAGCTAACATGCTGGATGCTGTTCAAGAAACCGAAATAGTGATCGTCGAAATGTATGCACTCAACCACATGATGTCCGCTCATGTTTTGCATCAGGCCCAACAAATGGAACGTTTATATGATCAGGTAAGAGACACTCTGTTCTGGACAATTTTTGGTGAAAGATACTGCTCAGTGTGGTTATTTTTTCAGAGTACGTTTAGTAGCTTCTTCTTTTTTTTATTATGGTCTGATAGTCAAATTTTTAACTTGTAATAGATGTCTTGCGCTAGAGTTTTTTACCATTTATACACATTTGAAATGGGTTGAAGTTTTTAGCTATAATAGCGTGTTCATATTCATTTCCCCCATTCTTCCTAGCTTTTCATACGGTGTAAATTTCTCAGACCAAAGAATCCAGATGGAACCCAATAGGCTGCAAGCATCCTTTGATGGCCAGTTCCGATTGGTGATGAAGGTTGATGATTGGTGTAAACACTGCCCACACCACTACACAAGAACAATCAAAGAATATGGAGAAGTATCTCAAGGTTGGATGTAAAATTATGATTTAGCTTTATCTTTCATTTGTACGAATTTTCTGTGTTTTCTATTTTTTTTCATTGCAGTCTCTGTGGTCAAATATGAGATCACCATGTCAGGCACTGCTGCTGATCCTCTGGAAGTGGCTAGCCGAGTGAGTCAGATTGTTGCTCATCCTGGTCATGGGGCCCTTACAAACAAATTGAAACGAAAGGTGGCCCAGGTTATGATGGATGATGCACAATTTCATCATATTTGTAGGTTTTATGTTTGGAAGTGTGCCATATTTGTTGACAATTGTTTTTTTTTTCCATGGCAACCAACAGGTTAAGAAGCTTGAACTAACTCTGAAGATTTCAATGCACAGTGAAGATTGTGCAAAGAGTGTCCAAAAATACATATCTAAGATGATAGCGGTGGAAAAGGTGCACACTTCCGTGGACACAGGTCGCGTCATTGTGACCGGAAATGAGGATTTGTCTGCACAAGCTGTTCTGAAGTTCATCAATGGTGATGAAGCCGAAGGATCCAGTGGCAGTGGTAGCAGCCGCCGTGGCCTGTACTGTTCCTGCCCAATATGATATTTCCTGGTTCTGTGCTGTGATTATTGACAGCAAGCATGTTGACAGATTAGTTTAATTATCTCTGCAATTTTTACGCACATAGTTGATGAATGTTTTCATGATTCATGACTTGAAGCTGATATCCACCCTGTTTGTTCAGTCATTGTCTCTTTGTTATTGAAAAACTATTTAAAGTCTTTTACTATTTATGAAAGTTTCTACCAAACGATAACCAGAAGAGTGATCCTGAAGAGTGATCGAACACTCCTAACTGAAGAGTGATCGAACATTCTTAATAATTCATAACAATTATTAATAATTCATAACAAATTCATAACAATTCCTAAAAAGTCATAACAATTCATAATAATTCATAACAATTCCTAATAATTCATAACAATTTCTAATAATTCATAACAATTCCTAAAAATTCATAACAATTTTATAACAATTTCTCAAAATTCATAACAATTCCTAAAAATTCATAACATTTCTTAAAAATTCATATCAATTTCATAACAATTCTTAATAATTCATAACAATTCCTAAAAATTCATAACAATTCCTGAAAATTCATAACAATTCCTAAAAATTCATTATAATTTTATAACAATTCCTAATAATTTCATAACAATTCCTAAAAAT
>JAOYMZ010033277.1:0-16276 GCA_025802335.1 Pinguicula primuliflora | reverse complement strand
GACTCTTCTTCATATCTGAATGCCTAATATCAGTAGAAGCCAATGCACAAGAGTCAGATGAGTGCAAAACCTTGCCTCAACTAAGCTGACCTGAACTAAAAACTAGTAACTGATATATGATACATGACTTGCTCTTTCTTATCCTATACTACACAGTCATTCATACATGCTCTATTTCATCGTATTTCTGGTGTTCAGGTTTAGTTTATGCTTGAGCACAAGCATGGTTTAAGTGCGGAGGGGTGATGAGCCTATTTCATATGCATTTTATAGGCTCATTTCACATGCTTTTTCATTGATTTATTTACCTAACACCTATTTTTGCAATTCATTTCGTGCTAAATTGTATAAATGTAGGACAAGAGCCTATTTTCAGCAACCTGGTGCAACCTAGTGATTTTTGGATGGATGCTTGCATTTTAGATGCATTTTTATGCAAACCAACTCAAGGCATTGATTCAAGGCTCCAAAGTGACTGATTCAGCCATCTAATGAGCTCCAGAGCAGCATGGATTTGCAATACACACTCCAGACTTGGTTGAACCATGAGAAATCAAGTTGCAGCCTCATCCTTGAGCCAAATATCAGCAAAGCAAGACTGATGTGCGAAATCTGCGTAAACTGTGTAGACTTGATGGAAACCAAGCTAGTGTGCTGATTTTCAGCCACTTTGTTGAGCTCCAAAAAAATCAATAGAGCATCAAGACACAATCAGCAATTGTCTAGGACGAGTTTTATGCAGCTGGAACACAATTTTGGACCAACAATATCAGCAAGATGCAACTGAAGTTCAGACTCCAGACTATGTGCAGTAAGGAAGAAATTCTATTCAAAGTGTGAAAGCCGAACCTAGAGGACTTCTAAGTGCACATTTTGAAGGCCCAAAATATATGTCAACGTGTGATATATATTCAGGCAAGTCCAGGAGCTCGAGAACAATACACATGATCAATGAGGGGACCATTTGACAAAAGAGGAAAGGGCCAAAAGTTGTTGGAAATCTGCCTAGCCAAATCTGGTAAAGTTTTGGAAAAGACTGCAATGACCTTGTCATGTGCATAACTTTCAAATGGCTGGAGGGATTGAAGTGAGATTTTGCCACGATCTAGGGAAACAAGTTATCTACATACACTCTGAAGACTTCCTAGCCAAACCGCCACAAGGAGTTATAACAAACCAAACCAAACAAAACCAACCATACCCAGTAAATTCCGCCCTAGGCAGGGTCTGGGGAGGGTAAGATGTACGCAATCATACCCCCACCCCTCAACAGGATAGAGAGATTATTTCCGTGGAGACCTTCGGCTCGAGAGAAACATAGCTGATCACTGTCCAGTCAAACTTGGAGTGGAGAATAAAAACTGGGGTCCAGAGAGTATGAAGGTCATGGACTGTTGGTTAAAGTTAGATGAGTACAAAGAGATGGTGGAGTTTGCATGGAATAACAGTCAGGTTGAGGGTTATAAAGGCTATATCTTAAAAGAAAAGGTCAGACAGTTGAGAAAGGAGATAAACCAGTGGAGCAAGCTCAAAACGGAACAGAAAAATCTGAACTGGATATCTCAAGACAAAAAATGGATGAATATGAACAGACGGCTGAGGATAGTGTTAATAATCCAACTCAGATTTATGAGATTATGGAAGTCAGAAACAAAATCAAGTCACTGGAAATTCAGGAGGACAGCATCATTAGGCAAAAATCTAGAGATAAATGGGTGAGATATGGTGACGCAAACACAGCATACGATCACAGGGTTGTTCAGTCAAGAAACAAGATGAATACAATTCATGGAATAATGAATAATGGACTGTGGATTGATGAAGTGATAGAAGTGAAGAAAGGTTTTATGGAACACTTCAGGTCAAGATTCACTGAAACAAATAGTTTAAGACTAGTGCTACAAACTGTCATGGTGGATAGATTATCTGAGGCCTCAAGTCAAAGCCTGGTTGAGGCATTCACAGAAATGGAAATGAAAAGTGCAGTCAACAATTGTGGAAGCAATAAAAGTCCGGGTCAGAATGGCCTAAATTTTGGATTTGTGAAGAAATTCCTCCCCCTGATGCAAAGTGATATAATGGATATGTTGGAAGAATTTTTTGAGAGCTGCAGAATTGTGAAAGGAGGCAATGTATCTAGTATTTTTCTGATGGCAAAAAAGACATGTCCTCAAAATATGGAAGACTATCGTCCTATAACCTTGGTCAATTCAATGTATAAAATTCTGTCTAAGATCTTAGCTGGGAGATTAAGCAGAATCCTTCCTGAAGTAATATCTCATCAACAGACAGCCTACATTGGACACAGACAAATTGTGGATAGGGTGCTGATTGCAAATAAAGCAATTTTGGAAATGAGGCAAACAAAACAGCCAACTATAGCTCTGAAACTTGATTTTGAGAAGGCTTATGATTCTGTAAACTGGAAATTCTTAGACTAGATGTCCATAGAAATTGGGATACATGAAAGATTTAGAAAGTAGATCAAAGCGTGTCTGCAATCTGCTGCAAGCACAATTTTCATTAATGGAAGTCACACTGATATGTTCTATCCTACCAGGGGACTCAGACAAGGCGACCCTATATCTCCCTTTCTTTTCTTAATTGTGGCTGAAGGACTACCTGCCTTGATTAAAAGAGGCATAAGCCTAAATCTCATTGATCCTATTGTGATTGGAAAGGACAAGGTGCCTATTTCTCACCTACAATTCGCTGATGATATTATCTTGTTTGGGTATGCTTCATGGAAAAACATTAGAGGTTATAAAGTGATTCTAATAAGCTTTGAAATGTTGCCTGGCTTGAAAATCAATTTTGAAAAAAGTAGTTTGATGGGCTGAATATATATGAGAGGCAACAAGAGACATGGTTGAGTTTCTAAACTGTGAAATTGGAAAACTGCCATTTCAGTATTTAGGCCTTCCAGTTGGTGCAAATCCTAGAAGAAGCACTACATGGAAGCCAATGATTGAGAAAATACATAAAAGGCTGACAAAGTGGGAAAATAAATCTCTTTCTGTAGGAGGCAAGGTTGTGCTCATTAACTCAGTTTTATCTGCGATTCCATGCTACTATTTGTCCTATCTAAGGGCTCCTAGGTCTATCTTAAACCTGTTAGAAAAACTTTTTAGGAATTTCTTTTGGGGTGACACCCAAGATAAGAAAAAGATACACTGGGTGGCTTGGAACAAAATCTGTCTTCCTAAAGACAAAGGTGGTTTGGGAATCAAGAACTTAAATGCTTTTAATAAATCCTTACTTGGTAAATGGGGAGCAAGGCTTCTTTTGCAGGAAACCTCCTTATGGAGTCAGATGCTGAAATCCAAATATGCTGCTGAAGGAAGATTGCAAATAGGATGATTAAAGACTCTGTTGATCAATCAACAATACAAAGAGGAAGAAGAAGAGGGCCAAGGTCTCAATCCTATTGGTGGAAAGATTTGCAAATTATTCCACTTGAAGACTGTTTCACTACTCAATGGGAAATGAAAGCAAGAAATGGACAATCAATCTATTTCTGGATGGATCCATGGGCCTCTGATCAACCTATAGCTGAAAAGTTTCCAAGGCACTACAGAAAAACAAGGACAAAAGGACTCTTAATTGCTCAACATGGTGAATGGATTGACAGCTGCTGGAACTACACATGGAAATGGAAAAGAGATCTGGATACTCTAAAACTCAATGATCTACACAATCTACAAATCATGCTCTCTAACATTACATTGCAAGAAAACACAGAGGATCTCTGGTTTCACAAATCAGGGCATCAAGGAGATTACACAGTTCAAGATGCATACTCAGCAGTGATCAATTACCAACCAGAAGTATTCTGTCAAGAGACAATTACTGATCTAAAGTCTGTGTGGAATGAATTCATACCTGTAAAAGTATCAGTACACACATGGCGAATGAAGCTGGACAGGCTACCCACCAAACAGAATCTGCAATGCAAAACCATCATTCTTGATCAGCAATCAGCAATATGTGGTCTATGTCTGGAGCAGCTTGAAACAAATGAGCACACCTTTCTGGAATGCACAAAAAGCTGAGAAATTTGGAAAAATGTCTTTCAATGGCTAAAATTACCTAGTGCTTCGACGAAAGGGCCAACGGAACAAGAATTTGCTGCTCTACGTCCCCCTGGTATCCGAGCAACTGTTTGGACACCAATTTGGATGGCAATGATTTGGCAGATCTAGCACAGAAGAAACCGGAATCAATTCTCCGGCAAAATACAACAATGCCAGGATATCATCTACACAATCCAATTCCAATTGTGGTTTATGTATAAACTGAAGACAAAGAAAAGGAACACAATGTTTGTACCTGTTTAATTCTGGATCAACGATCCACGACCCATCCTGCAAGGCATCTGATGAGCGATCGAGTCATGAAGAAGAAAGGAAACTGATGAATCTACTATGCTGAATTTGGCGAGAGAGGATTTGGTCGCAGTGTACTGTTTCTTGTAATCGAGAGAAGAGATTTGGGTCATTTTTGTATATATGTACATATAAAAAAGTTTTTAATAAAATAAATTTTCAATTGTCAAAAAAAAAAGAAAAAAAAAGAAAAGATTAGAAGATAAGGAGAGATTTGGGATATCCCCAAATCTCTCCATGATTTCCCGGGATCACCTTAATCCCGGGAGTTATCTTTCTTATGTATTGTACTTCCTATATAATGATGTAAAGTGTATAGTGAAAAACAAGAAAAACAAGAAAGAAACAGAAGGATCCAAGATCCTCCGGTAGAGTAGGGATTCATCCGAACCACATAAATACAGTGTCTTTATTCCATTATGGTATCAGAGCTATGTTTTATTTCCTAGTGAATCTCGTCATCTACTGTTACAAATTTTGCTTTCCGGCCGACGGTAAACATGGTAGAGACGGAGCCGGCAGCAACCATTACGGAAGCCACCCTGGCCCTATCAAAATAGATCGCAAAAATCATGGAACAATAGTCAGGATTATCTTCCAACGACGGGAATCAACCTGATGT
The DNA here is from genome assembly GCA_025802335.1 of Pinguicula primuliflora. Taxonomy (NCBI): domain Eukaryota; kingdom Viridiplantae; phylum Streptophyta; class Magnoliopsida; order Lamiales; family Lentibulariaceae; genus Pinguicula; species Pinguicula primuliflora. The sequence continues at coordinate 11,269 of JAOYMZ010033277.1, read as the reverse complement.
TCGAATTGATGTCAAATTCGACAACAATGATTATGTGTTGTGGGCACGACTCATTGAGGTAGCGATAGGAGGCCGAGATCGCTACAAATTTCTTACAGAAAAGCCCCCAGCAGAGACTGACCTCGGGTACAAGGCATGGCGAAAGAGGGACTTGCAAGTATTCTCATGGTTGACAAACAACATGGAGCAGAGTATTGTTCGACAATACATCCATTTTCACACATCAGAACTGTTATGGAGTACACTGGCCCGAACATTCAAGGATGGTAAGGACAGTCTACAAATATTTGATTTGAAGACAAAGGCCAGAAGGATAGTGCAGAATCAATCTGGATTGGAGGAGTATTACAGTTTGTCTAACAGTCTATGGATGGAAATTGACCAGAGAAGGCCAAATCCAATGAAACATGAAGAAGATATCGTTGAGTATAATCGAATCCAATCAGAAGACCGATTGTTCACATTTCTAGCGCGATTGACAAAGTGTTCGATCTGATTGTAAGGGACATATTGAAGGAGAAACCCTTTCCCGGAGTAGATGAAGCCTACGCGACATTACAATTTGAAGCAGCGCGGTGGGAGATACTCTCATCGATGACAAGTCAAGACAATGGGCATCAGATTTTAGGTCTGGGCTCCGACCTCATAACTCGGGCATGCCAGAACACCAACTCATCGTCGAGCCCAATCACTGTAACCCATTTAGAGACAGTGCTCCATGGGCCGACCCCAGATCTAGGTGGGGCAAACTTTAGCGGATCGAGTGGGACCCAACCCGGATATACCAACCTGGTGACCCAGAATCGACCGGGATACACTGGCATGACTCCACAAGCCCGCCATTATCCGAATCGCTGCATCGAAAGCAAGTAAGGGTACGATGGTTGTCGGTTCGAAGGGACTAATTCAGCCGCCAATTCATCATTCTGGCGATGATGTAATGAATGCGGAAGACTAGGGCATATTAAGAGAGAATGTTACTAGATTGTAGAACATCCGGCGGGCCATCCACTGAATCCAGTAAATTGCCGGTTTAGAGGGCCAAATCGGGGAACAGTCACGGTAGGCAATGGAATTGACCAAAATGATGACAACGAACTCGGCTTCACTGCGCTGGGTGTCGGGAGGCGACAACCCATCCACCCACGAGAAAAATCTGGCATCGATAGCGGGGAATACACAGTGACTGGTGAAGCGAGCAGAAGTGATGAAGGAAGGACGAATGAACCGACTTAGTGGTTCTGTGCGAGAAACCACGCAAGGACAGGTATAAGTGGGAAGGGGAAATTACTCCCCGACCCCTCTACTCTTTATAATGCATGGTACTTTAAGGAGGGGTGTTTTGGAAATAATTTGAGTTCTGATTCGAGAATAGTAAATTCATGTGGAGATGGGACTAAGGGAAAGAATCAACAGTGGATTTTTTATTGCGGTGCGACTGACATCGTTTCATATGATATTAATGATTTTCGTGAGAAATAGGGTCATAAACGGAAGAGTATTCATACAGCCAATGGAGAGTTGCCACCTGTTAAGGGTGTCAGGATAGTTGAGATAACTCCGAATCTCAAACTAACAAATTGTTTATATGTCCCTGCTTTATCCCACAAATTATTATCCATCAGCCATGTGACGAAAGAGTTGAATTGTGCCGTATTGATGTATCCGTAATTTTGTTTATTGCAGGATATCCGGAAGAAAGAGATCCTTGGGCGTGGCACTGAACGAGCTGGATTGTATTACATGCATGAATTGTTTCTTTCTAAGACTCTTTCCATCCGTAGTAGTGCATCCCAGAAAAGCTGGTTGTGGCACCAGCGCTTAGGTCACCCTTTCGACAACTATTTAAAGAAACTATTCCCGCATTTGTCTGGCTTTCCTATCTCATGTGACTCATGTCTATGTGTTAAGGCCCATCGGGCGTCATTTATGCCTAGTCGTTCTCGTGCTGAAAAATCTTTTAATATTATTCATTCTGATGTTTGGAGACCTGCTCCCGTTATTGGAGGTTCTGGATTGAAACACTTTGTTTTGTTTATTGATGATTGCTCTCGAATGACTTGGATATATTTTATGAAGAATAAGTCAGATGTCATGATTAAGTTTATTGAGTTTTATCATATGATTACAACTCAGTTTGAAATGCCCATTAAGATTCTTCTATCAGACAACGGAGGAAATTTCGTGAACTCTAAGATGACTGGTTTTTGCTCGGAAAAGGGCTTGATTCATCAGACCACCTGTCCCTACAACCCAGAACAAAATGGTGTTGCAGAAAGAAAGAACAAGTTTTTATTAGAGATTACTCGTGCTCTAATGTTGGATTCAGGTGTGCCATCCATATACTAGCCCGAGGCATTGGCTACTGCTACTTACCTAGCTAATCGCCTACCTACTAAAATTCTCGAGCTTGCAACACCGCTTCAAGCCTTATCAACTCATACCAAGGTGCCATCCTATCACACACTATTACCCTGTGTGTTTGGATGCTCTGTCTTTGTTCACATTCCAAAGGTGAACCGTACGAAGTTCGAATTATGCTCCCTGAAATGTGTGTTTGTTGGGTATGGAGTGCACCAGAAAGGATACAGGTGTTATGATCCTGTGACAAAGAAATTCTTTACTACAATTCACTGTAGTTTTATTGAAAATGAGTTTTATTTCAACAATACTTCTCCATCTAGTGGTCAGGGGGAGCCAGTACGAGACCCACTAGAATGGATAAGCTTGCCCTCCATTGTGGATAAACCTCAGAAAGAGCCACCCATATCCTCGGAACCACCGCCACATGTCTAGTCCACAGCCTCGTCAACCCCGATGCACGTAATATAATCTAGAGGACCCATGGTGACTTCGACCCCTCCTTCTCTGGATATCACGATAAGTACTTCTCCTACTGAGCCTTTACTTCAGGATACTATGTCTGTCCATGTTGATTCTGTAGATCCACCACGAGGGCGGGTACTGCCAGACGGTCGACTAGAGGAGTAGCAGCTCGAAGATATATTGCTGATCATGTTCCTGGAGTCAAAAGTATCTTGTGGTAAATCTGTTCAAGGGGAGGTTCACCATGCTGCTAAAGCATTCACGATGGCTCTATATCACGAAGAAGTCCCCAGAAATGTAGAAGAAGCCTTGAGTATACCTGAGTGGAGGAAAGCAATGGAAACAGAAATGGAGGCTCTAGAAAAGAATCATACTTCGGAGGCGTGTAAAATACCTATTGGGAAGCGTCCTGTGGGGTGCAGATGGATTTATACCATCAAAAGGAAAGCTGCTGGAACAGTGGAGTGGTTCAAAGCAAGACTAGTGGCTAAGGAATATATTCAGACCTATGAGATTGATTATTCAGAGACGTTATCCTGTGGCAAAGATAGATACTATTCATGTGTTGTTTTCTATTGCAGCTAACAGGGACTGGCCACTTCACCAATTTGATGTGAAGAATGCAGTTCTTCATGGAGATCTTGAAGAGGAAGTATATATGGAAAGCCCACGGGGATTCACACATTTATTTCGACCCACTGAAGGATGCAGGTTGAGGAAAGCACTTTATGGACTAAAGCAGTCTCCCCGGGCCTAGTTTGGACGGTTCACCCTGGGAATGCAGCGATATGGATTTCACCAATGTAACTCGGACCACACTCTGTTCTTGAAAAGATGACCACAGGGCCTCACGTGCCTTATCATCTATGTAAATGATATGGTGATCACCGGGGATGAGGAGGAGAAAATAGCACGCTTGACGTCAAAATTATTTAGCGAATTCGAGATGAAAGACTTGGGTGCCCTTAAATATTTTATGGGAATCGAGGTACTACGATAAAAAATGAGAATTTATATCTGTCAACGAAAGTATATTCTTATCTGTTAGTTGAGATAGGTCCATGGATTGCAAGCCTGTCGACTCTCCTATGTTATCGAATCATGGACTCACGGTGGTAGATAAGACCGAGCCTGTCGACCAGAAACAATACCAACACCTCGTGGGGAAATTAATTTATCTGTCACACACTAGACCAAACATTACATACGTCGTGAGCATCCTTAGTCAATTCATGCATAATCCTCAAAAAGATCATTGGGAGGCGGCAATAAGGGTTGTTCGATACTTGAAAGGAACTACAAATACTGGGGTGATTTTCAAGAACAATAGATATTTGAACATTGAAGCATACACTGATGCTGACTGGGCTGAGAACCCAGTAGATCGGGAGTCGACTTCAGGCTACTTCACACTCATTTGTGGGAATCTAGTTACCTGAAAGAGTAAGAAGTAGAAGGTAGTGGACGTGTCAAGTGCTGAGGTGGAGTTTTGTGGCATAGCTAGAGGGGTCGCAGAAATACTGTGCTTGAGAAAACTGATGACAGAGTTGAGATTTCCCCCTGAACAGGCATGCCCCCTAAGATGTGACAATCAGGCTGCAATACAGATTTTATAGAATCCTGTGCAACATGACAGGACGAAACATGTAGAGATTGACAATCATTTTATAAAAGAGAATTTTTGGAAGAAGGGGTAATCACACTTTTTTATGTTTGATCAGAAGATCAGTTAGCAGATATTTTGACGAAAGTAGTTGCCGGGGGAGCATTTCATGAAGTTGTTAACAAGTTGGGTGTTGAATTCTCCACCATCCAACTCGAGGGGACTGTTAGAAAGGAAAAGATAAGAAGATAAAGAGAGATTTGCGATATCCTCAGATCTCTCCCTCATTTTACTGTCTATCTAATGATGTAAAGTGTATAGTGAAAAAACAAGAAAACAAGAAAGGAACAAAAGGATCCAAGATCCTCCCGTGGAGTAGGGATTCACCCGAACCACGTAAATACTGTGTCTTTATTCCATTATTAAGGCTGTATTTGCGAGAGCTTATGCTTTTGCAGAATGACTTTTGAATGGAGAAAGTTAAAAAAAGGAGGTTTGTAGAGAAGTTTGTATGTGTTTGGAAAAATGCTTTGTCATTGAAAAAGTCAAAACTGTAGTGTTTGCAAATATTTTTTAAAAACAACTTCTTTTAGCTTGTAAAAATAAAAAGACAAAAATAACATCGAATTTTGGTTTATCATTTTATGGACAAGGATAATTATGTGCTATTTGAATTTCGAATTAATTTTAAAATTACCACCGAGAAAAGCCGTACAAAAACTAGTCTCACCTAACTTTTGACTTTTGGGCTTTTTCTGATTTTTTTGTAGATAAGCTAAAGCCAAAGCTTAGAAATCAAACACTCTAAAAAGCTATAAAAAAGCTCTCACAAACACAACATAAGTATATAGGCTAAGGCTAGGATTGGCTGGAGATTAGGGATGTGTTCTGTCCAATTAGATTCAACTAGAGGATTAAGGCTGTGTTTAGCATTGCCTTATCAATCACCTTATTTGTCAATTCTGCTTTATAAGTTAATTTGATAAAATAAGTCTGTTACGTGAACCACCTTCTGCCTTTATAAGGTGACTAATTTGAAAAACATTTTTTCAGTCTGATTAAAAAATAAGGTGATTTCATTCCAATTTTACCCTTAATTTTAATTGTAAGATTTTTATGCATAAAATATGAGTATTTTGGACATATGAAAATTTACAATATTATATTTATTATTCTAAGCTTTATTATTAATATTTAAATTAATAATTATTTATTTAAATAATAAATTAAAATTATTAAAGTTAAAAAACGATTTTTATTTAATAATTGTTATGTAGAATATTAATAAAAAATATAAATAATATAAAATAATATTTTTTATATTATTTTACGAAAATCAGTTACTTTATTAGGTAAATTTACGAAACGAGTCTAATTAAATCAGTCACCTTACTAGTGACCTTATTAGTCAATAATCATCTTATTAATCATCCAGTTTATCAGTCTGATTTGCTAAACAAGTCTAAATTCTAAATACAATATCCAGAATTTTGTTGAAATTGAAACCTCCTGCCTCCTCGACTATGCAGATGGGATTATCAACACGAGGAGATAGTAAATTAAAGGTACACTTTCGACTAGTTCCAAAAGCTCGTGCGTCTTGGCTGAGACCCTAATCTACTACTTGGCATTCACGATTCCGTGAACAAGACTCTGGTTACTTCAGATTTAATTTCGGCAAATCCATCGGGTTGCTTCTTGATTTATCACGAAGAAGATTGATTCCGGAGATTGGAAAGGCTGGATAAAAGAATAGACTCTTCGTTGAATGTACAACCAAAGCTCAACAAAGTTTGTGTTACATTCAAAAGTTGACTCATCCAGGATCCCGAAGATGACCCAAGGTATTAAACATTTGACCTATTATTTTCAAGAGTCTAATTTCTTGCAGATAAGGTAAATATACGTTTGGGAAATATGGTGTGAATACATTCCGGAAATTTCATTGTTTGTGCCACACATGATGCCTCGTGTTCTGGATGATCATTTGTGCTCTGAGCTTTCCTTAGCAGCTGACTTCTTTTGCTTTCTGATGATGTATTCTTAATAGGACTGCATTTTTGAAAATAAACTGGAGTCATTTGTTTATTTTTATCTTCATTTGCATGTTCGTTGAGAAATCTGAAATATGATGTTCAGTAGTTATTCCAAAGTGTTGGAATATATTACACAGAATTTACGCATAAATATAGTGTGGTGCTACGATTGTTGGCTTTGGCTCAAGGTTTGAATGAGAGTATTCTCATCTTCGTATTTAAGTTGACCCACACGCGCACTGCTTACACGATGTTGGAGCCTGTTAGTCAATTATATCATGCTACAAAGATAGCCACATGCTACAAAGACGGCCGCATGCTACAAAGACGGCTGCATGATTAGATCTTCGCGTGCTTAGATCTTCAAGTCTAAGATATCAACACATGCGCATAGATATATTGTCGGGGTGAAGTGCCTATATAAGAGAAGATGTGTATAATATAATGTGTGGAAAAAAAGAGGAAAAATGAAGAACTTTCTCCCGTGGATGTAGGTATAGCCGAACCACGTAAATCTTGTGTTCTTGTGTGTTCATGTGGACATAAATCAATACTATCAAAATATCATGGTATCGCAGCTTGACCCGAGGTGAGCTTCTCCGACCTGTGGATTCGGGTTCTGTTCCTGGGCCGGCCCACTGCTTCCTGATACTGGGCCCGAATGTGACAGAGCCAATCCGGACCCGAGCCCAGAACCTGACCCGTGAGGGTTTGGAGATCCGGATCCAGTGTTCTGACCCGGTCCCAGTATGTGTGCTCGCGCCGCCTCCCTCCGGACGGTGGCGTATGCCGTATCCATATCCGGTAACTTATCACCTTTTAGAATATCTCTGACTATAGCATCAAATACACTATCCAATCCGTGAAGAAACTTGAAGAGTCTGTGCTCTTCCTGTAGTGCATTGAACTTAACGATATCTTCCGGACAGGTCATCAGATTGGGCCTCCGGCGGTCGAGTTCCATCCATAAGTCCTTGCTTTTGCTATAATATTCTTCGATGCTCATTTGCCCCTGGTTCAATTTATCTGCTCTGTTGGTGTAATCATAAATCTGCAGGTTGTCTTCGCCGGATTGAAACGTTTTGGCCAACCCGTTCCACAACTCGAGAGTTGTCGAAAAATTCAGATACTGGCGGTCAATGCTCTCATCAATGTTTTGGGTAATCCATCCATATACCTGTAAGTCACGTTCCCACCAAGCCTGGTAGCCATCCTCCCCCTCTTTCGGAGGTGCAGGTTTGCCGGTGAGGTGTTGGATCCGGCCTCGACCACCAATTGCAATCTCCATACGTCTTTTCCATATTGGATAATTTCGAGTATCCAACGGCTCTCGTAATTTGATGTCACTCTGATTATTATTACTCGTTCCAATCTCCTTTGGAACTAATGCGGTCTTCTTGTCCTTCAGGGTTGCCGCAATCTGGTTTCCGAGGATTTTTGCAGCCTCCGTGAGCGCTGCCAATTCGGCACCGGGATACGTCCCCTGCTCCGATACCATGATAGTTTGATAGTATTGATTTATGTACACATGAACACACAAGAACACAAGATTTACGTGGTTCGGCTATGCCTACATTCAGGGGAGAAAGTTCTTCCTTTTTCCTCTTTTTTTCCACACACTTTACATTATATGCATCTTCTCTTATATAGGCACTTCACCCCGTCTTTGTAGCATGTGGCTATCTTTGTAGCATGATATAATTGACTAACAAGTAGCATGATATAATTGACTAACACTGGTTACGGGATAGGGGAGATGCATCATATCTTGCTGTTTGTTCTTGGATTTAATTTGTGTTCATTCTGTCATTCTGAATCCTTTCCCCGAGCATGTCCCCTGTTTTGGTTGTATGCGGAAGTTGTGGATTCTAGATATGGTATAGCATCATCTGGATCCGTCTGCTTATGTGACTAGCCTTGCGTAGCATGTTTATGTGGACTGAATTTATATTTATCTGCTGATATGGTTTCTGTCTTGTCTCATTAAGCGAGATGAAGAAGACACTGCTGAATTGGGAAATTGTGACAGTGTGCAAGTTATTGTGCCTTTCTTTTGACCAGATTGAACCCCTCCCCATATGACCATCAATTGTGTGATGTGGTATTGAATCGCAGTTTTATCATATGTGGAGTTCGTCGTTTGTTTTGATGATCTGTTGTGTGATATGGAGGTGCGAAAATTGCCGAGGCACAGGCCTCCGTGAGTGGCATTGATCAGAGGTGAGATTTCGCGAGCAAAATGAGGGATTTCCGAGTGACAGCGAGATCTCCACGAGCGGAGATGAGGGATGAGGGTGAAGAGTGATCGACTGGGGTCGCCGGAGAATAATGATACGGCAGCCGTGCGTATACGACAGGGCCAAACCTCTGGTGTTGAGCCGGGACGGCATTTACCGGACGTTGTTGAAAAACGTCAGCAATGCTTTGTGGTGCTTGGGCTTAATTATTTGCAAAATGCCAGCTTATGATGTGTTTATGCTTAGGATAATCAGTTGAAAAACGTCAGTTATGTATGGTGGGGCTTAGGTTAATTTGTAAATTGGTACTATGCATTTGAAAAATCTTACTGTCCATTATGTGAAGTAACTTAAGTTATGCTTTGATTAAGTTATACTTTCAGTTATGTGGCCTATTATGAAACTAAGATAGTAAGCTACACCAGCTCAACCTAGGTGCATAACTTCGGTAACATACGTCAGGTAAGCATGTTAATTTACCCGAATTTGTAAACTCCCTTTGCCTATGTGTTTATATATGCTACTTGCTCGTTTGCGCTTGACTTTCATGATAATGCATGCGCCCCCTCTATTTTGAGTACCTACTGAGCCTTGTGGCTCACGAACTTATCCTGTATGTCTTTCTTGCAGAACCTGAGCGATGTTGATCCCAGAGCTACATGGGAGCTTATTGGAGTTTAGAGAGAGTAGTATGCTTTATTAATAATTTGGGCTTAGGCCAACACTATTTCGTGATTGTTAAGACTTAATTTGGTCCCGGGCCAACGTTATGTTATTTCTTTTATGTCATCGGAGTTGTATTTGGGCTTAGGCCAACTATGTGTACGCTGACGGGTTCTCGTGTTGGGCCTGACCCCCACCTACTATGATAAGTTGATGTTATGTTCTTTGAGAATATACCCTATGCGCTTCGTTTAAATCGACTATAGATTCCATGAAATGGGCTCGTGTATGACCGTGGGCCATACTGCCATAACGAACGCCCAGTCCAAGGGTGGTAAATTTGGGGTTCGTTACAGTCGGGTTACGAACGAATATGCTGCCGAGTTCCGAACGAATGTGTTGTCGGGTTCCGAACGAATGTGTTGTCGGGTTCCGAACGAATGTGTTGTCGGGTTCCGAACGAATGTGGGCATCATGACTATCAGTCCAGTCTAGATATTGCGTGATGTCGTTCGCTTCGGATACCGCCAACCATGATGCTGAAGCAGTCGAAGAAAACCTTCATGAATGACTCGACCCGTCAATCTCATTCAATCATGGTGAACCCGACGGGAATTGATTGTCGTCCTTCCCTTCTCGTTCCAATCCATCCCATCAAATCAGAACATGAAACAACGCACAGAGATGCTTAATTACCATTGTTTTATAATACATCATATCGATGTCGTCAATTTTATTATTAATAATCAATTACATCGATCAATGTCGACAGTTAGTTACGTAATCAACGCCAAAGAAACTGAAAGACATGCTTCATTACATTGGTAAATTGGCACAATGAAATATGCTAATAATCTCGTTATCTTGGAGGTGAAACCAGTTGAAAATTCCATGTTGATCCAAATCATTTATGAGATTCAGACAACTTTATCCCGTCTTAATTAATAAATAAATTATTGCACTTTTGGATTTATACGTAACGTCAGAGCCTCGACTGCGGTGAGAGGAACAAATGCACTATTCGAGGTGTATGTGTGTGTGCTCTTTTAATCCAGGCTTAATTAAGATTTTATACAGAAATAATCATTTTAAATAATACTCATATATCGATTATAATCATCCTTTATACAAAAATAAAGTTACAAAAATAAATATTGCTGTGAACGATCAAGCCATGTTCTGGGGGCGCGGTCGGGTCGACTGAAGCGTGTTAATCCCGATTCAAACTTTCTTTTCGGAACTGAAATATTCACTGTGGAGCAACTTGATGGAGATTCATGTTCAGCAAATCTTGTGGATGACACGCTTCAGGGGCAAGAGAAGAAGTAAGTTTTCTTCCAATGCGGACTGCATCTCATTTCTGTTGCAAACGGAAAACCTATCCTATGAGAATGTAGACGACGAGAAATTGGTACTTTGCAGCGTGCAAAGTCAATTAGGGACAGTTCACTTTATCCCGGAAGACACACCAGCACCACTTCACTGGTAAACAAACCGTTTGGAGGGTGGGGGTATAATTGATAGAAGGCTGCTGATTTATCATCCGAGATAAAGATAACTGCACATAATAATATGGTATGCCTTATTCTGGCGGGGTCGGAATCGAAAATAGAGAAGGAAGCACCATTGGCAACAATGCTTACGAATGAGTGAGGGAGGAGTAGTTTTCTTTGGTTGTTATTTTGTATCTATTTATAGAACAAGATCTTGAATGATCATCAATGTTCCAGTTGTTCTACAGAATTTGAATGAATCGCTATGCTTATGGAAAGATGTGCAGTCTATGAAAAGACTACACGAGCAGTCTATATGAAAAGACTACACGCACAGTATTTTATTTTAAATACTTATTTGTTTGGATAAGTATTCAAATAAACAAGTATTTGAGGTTTCGAATTTAGGGT
>JAOYMZ010033266.1:0-16278 GCA_025802335.1 Pinguicula primuliflora | reverse complement strand
AATGTTGGCAATCATCGCATCTAAAGTTAAAATGCAACTCTTTACATCTCTGACAACAGTGAACGAACAATAAGGATAACAAATAAATTGATATGAACAAAAGAAGTTACCTGCAAATCTACCATCGGGAGGAATTGGTTTCCAAAAGGATTGCAGAAAAAAATAACAGTGAACAAATAATAAGGATGACAAATAAATTGATATGAACAAAAGAAATTACCTGCAAATCTGCCATCGGGGGAATTGGTCTTACCTTTTCACACTGTTGGCAGTATATTTTCTTCACTCCCACAGGCACGACAGAGGTCGCATTGGCACACTGTAAGCACACGTGATGCCGCTTATGGTATCCCTTCAGCTCCTCTTGCTTTATCCTCCTCCTCATCGCCCGACCCTAACCCCTAAATTTCTTAACCGAAGTACGATCCAATAAATTGCAGTCATACCTGTTCCCATTGTTTCCGGTTTCTCCTCGGCTCTCTTCGAGCCAACCTTAGTCGCCAAAGCCTGTGGATTAGATGCGGACGGAATATGGGAAGGCCATTTTTTCGTTCAAGAGGAATGAGACGACAGCATGGTGTGTACATTGATGTCTCTGAAGGAAGTTCATGGTAATTTGGAGGAGCCGATAGAATAAGGGAGCGTCTTCATGAAGAATAGCGGAAACTTTGTCTGGCTGCTCCGACGGAAGGAAAAGGTATACAGGAGATGCGGTGGTTGGCCTTATAGAGGGCCATTTTTAAGCTTTCGAAAAAATTGAGGAGTCTCTCACCTTTCGGTCGAATATGCGAGCAGGACGATGTATAATCCTGTAAATGAATATTTTAAAGTGAACAACTCAATCTCTAATATTTGATAAGATATTTGACAGTTTTCTAATGATACGGGTTAAAGTTAACACTACCTGAGAATAACACTGTTGAAAGCGTGGCTTTAATTTGGGTTGGACTGTCGTACTATATTTGGGCTTAAACGACTAGGCATTATTCCCATCGACCCGGCCCATCTATGGTTGATAAATTTCCCAGTAGCGCCAGCCCTAAATCGCCAAACGGCCATTAACAATGGAGCTCTGCACTGCTCGAGGCATTTCGGATTTGTCTTCCTCTTCCCTCCAACCGAACCGCTTTGCTCAGAACCAGATTCATTTGAATATTGTCACCCTTCCGGGACGCCATATTTCTTTCTTGCTTAGCCGTAGATGCTGCAACAGTGGTAAACTTTACATCGCTTCCTGCTTGATATTATTCTTCTATGAACTGGACTGAGATCTGTGGGTTTCTAATTTAGCAAAAAAGTTTGATCTTTGTTTGTCGTATCGTCGAATTTGGTCCTCAGCGTGGCTTGAACAATTTGCAGTGAACCAGATGATTTAGCACCATTGTGGAATAGTGATTGAGTAGTTTTAAATTTGTTCTCTGAAAGTTGCAATTTTTATCGTACTGTTTCAGGATTTTAATGTGTTTGCTATTGTTTTATTCACAAGGATTGAAATGCACACCAGAGGATACGTCAGTTGTCACGAGGGATACATCCTACACGACCAACGATAGATATTCGGGATTTGACCCGAAATCTGATAGCTCAGTACGACTGGAAGATGACCAGTCGACAGATGGAAAAGGTCTACCGGTTGACAGTTCTCAACTTCTCAAGTTTTTGGACAATTTTGACATAAAGCTTGATGACAACAACACATATCCAATTCTTGTATTAGGTGGTGGTAGTGCAGTTGCACTCTGGATAGTTGCTGGTCTCTTGGGTGCCATAGATTCCATTCCATTGATTCCCAAAGTGCTCCAACTCGTCGGCCTGGGATACACTATCTTGTTCACCTCTCGATACCTGATTTTCAAGAAAAACAAGGATGAGTTAGTTGGTAAGGTGGAGCAGATCAAGCAGCAAGTCCTTGGTTCAGAGGAAGATTAATACTATCGATTGAATTTTGCAAGAACGCATATAAAATTATGCCTTTTCGATTGCCCCCACTGGTTTAGCTGAGGATAGAGAGGCAGGTTATGTGAATAAGTTTGGGAGTAAAGACTACGTCTTCAAGGATGTATGTTTTTTACGACAAGATCTGTTTGTGGCTCTGTGTAGTAACTGAAAATCAAGCAAATTGCATCAGATTAATGTATTAGTAAAGCTTGCGCTGCTAATCTGGAAATCATGCTATCCTATCAACAAGGGTGGCTTGGGTTTCAAAGATATGCAACAAATCAATTATGTCTCCACGGAAACAATCTCGCCATCCTGTTGAGGGGTGGGGAATGATTGCGTACATCTCATCCTCTCCAGACCTTGCTTAAGGGCGGAATCTACTGGTTATGTTTTGGTTTGGTTTTGGTGGGCAGCAACTCAATTGGAAAGAAATATTTGACTCACTACATGGAGATCTCAATGAAGACAGGGCAGTGATACTAAACCAAGAAAGACAGTTCCAAAATCAGAAAAAATCCCCAATCTTCCCACAAATCTTTGAATTGGTTTTCTGCAGATTTTTAACTCTTTGAATTGAATTTTGATCTTCCTTTGCTCTGCCCTTTCTGCGGATTGGGTTGCGGGTCTCCACGGGTCAACCCGCTAGATTTTATTTTTAAGTAAAATGATCTCGGTCGTATGATACCGATCCAATAGCCTATAAAAGATTTTGACACCCTAAGCAAAAATTATGCACCAATAATTCGGGATAAGAAAAAAACTAGACAAACAAAACAATGACATTTAATACATTTTTTTGATAGGTAAATCTTTTTTATATTATTCAAATTTACAAGGGCTTTTACAATTTTGCCCACTCTCATACATTAATTCTACCAATTGAATGGGGTTTTTAGTAGCCATTTATGTGTATATGACCTTTAAGGCGCATGCGTCTATAATGAGCACAAAACAGCGAAGCATTCTTTGCTATTAAGGCGCATGCGTCTATAATGAGCACAAAACAACAAAGCCTACACACAATTCATGTTCCTAGACAACTAATTGTGTATTTATACTCCTAAACAAATTAAATATACTCCATAAATCCTGTCTTAGTCAGGGTGTGAAGAGGATAAAATGTACGCAATCATACTTCACCCCTCATCAGATGAGATTGTTTCGGTAGAGAATGCTCCTAATGGTATAATAAACTACTAAGCAACCCTCCATATTCTTAATTAATCATGAAATTATACTTAGATGATTTGCTGAGTTCCCTCAAAGCGGCGCCGCGGAACGGCCGTTAATAAGTCAACAGATTCAAATCCTCTTTCCCCACCCACGTTCGCCATTTATTCTGTCGTCATCGCTTTTTAATGTCAAACGTCTATTTTTTTCGTGTTTGCTGATTAAAAGAGTAAACTTGATTAGCATAATCTCAATGTAGATAATTTTTCTTCGAAGATTTTGTTGGTAAATTTGAAATAAATGGTGTGTGCTTGTGTGGTATCTATCATTTACAAGAATTTCAAATACCGAGAGCTGAAACAGTCAGGAAAAGGATTGGTTCCTCGTGACGGGGTAAAAAGAAAGAAAAGTGAAAAAAAATCCATTGCGCGACATTTTCGGAGAGATTTCACACTGGAAGTGAAGTGAACCTGTGGCATAAATAACCCGTTTTCGTAGAATCTGGAGGAGATTCTGCTTCCTCTTGTTTCCATTTTCGTTTGAAATCGGGATCCTTCGTATTTGCTTATTTTGGTAATTCTGTAGACTGTTTTTTCCCCAGTGGGCGTTGGTGCATTTGTCTTGAAAGGTTGGAACTTTCGTCCGAGAGTTTCATACGCGGAAAGGGGGTTTCTAGACTTTGTTTTGCTTCTGGGAACTGTGCGAAAAGCTCGTGACGGAGAACTGGATTTTCAAATCCGATCACAGATTCAAGTTTACCATTGCTCCTCTCCATCACATTGAGGTATATGATCATGAATTTTCTTTTGTCATTAGAGAGTTTTATGTCTTTTCTATTGCTTTATTTTTATGCGCTTCTGTCTGTAACTGTGACTGGGCAGATGTAGTAAAGCTATACTCT
This sequence comes from Pinguicula primuliflora, assembly GCA_025802335.1. Lineage (NCBI taxonomy): Eukaryota > Viridiplantae > Streptophyta > Magnoliopsida > Lamiales > Lentibulariaceae > Pinguicula > Pinguicula primuliflora. The sequence continues at coordinate 12,266 of JAOYMZ010033266.1, read as the reverse complement.
TTCGTTAAATGTGTTGAATCATTGCCATTGATCAAATAGTGGGAATCCTTTACTTAAACTCGCCTAATTGATATTTCTGAACTATGTCAATCTGATCTCCACTTGTAAGACATGATTCTGTTCGGCAGATTGTTTTTGTGGGTACTCTTGGCTTTTGATGCTATAAAGGTTAACTAGTACTAATTTCTAGTTTGGACTCTGCTGGTTATTTTTGGAATTAGTTGCTAAATTCGAATGCTTTACACAGGTGGAGAGCGAGAGCGTTGATTAATCTCAAACTAGAGAGTGCGGTCTGAGCTGATGGCTCGTTTGAGATACAGGGGTGGTAGTTCCGACATGCCCTCAGTTTCAAGATTCAGAAGTGGCTATATGCCTTACGGAATGAATATAGGTAGAGTCACGGACAATGTATCAGAATCGGACATGGATACATGCTCTGATTCTGATGGTGAGGGCTATGGTGCTCGCTACTCTCCCGAAGCATCACCACAGGATGACAAAGTCCCCCATGGTAACAGGAGAATGTCTGGTTTCCCGAATGGACGCAGTGCTAATTCTCATGGCTTGGGAAAGTCGTTGGGAAGACAGGAAGGGAGAGTAGGAGGGACGGTTTCATCTGTTTGTCATGGTTCTTCCAATGATGATTCAGCTCAATCCGTCTCGAGCTCTGAAATGAGTTCTACCCCACTAGCGACCACCAATGCCTTTCTGCTTGAGAAAAAATTCAATCTTGCGGAGAGTTTCTCTGGCATCAGTTTGCATGCAGATAAAGAGAATACGAAATGGGTAGGAGAACTTTTAATTCATTGTGTACTTTCTTGTCCTTCAAATTTTCGTTTTGAAACAAGTATCACTTGGTATTCTTGCTTTCCCTTACCTAAAAATACTTGGTATACTTTTCCACTTGTTAAAAATATCTCGGTAGACTAATTTTTGGAATGTTTAGAGAACATATTCGTTTTTTAGTAGGAACATACATCAATTCATGAACCTGGTTCACTTGAAGCAAATTTGTCATTTCTAAACTGTTGACAGCATATGTTGCTGCGCGCTACATGTAGATATTTGGTTATCTAGAAATATCAACATGCTGAAACTTAACCAGTTTTAGCAGTTTCTACTAATACATCTCATCTTATTTTATTTACTGGCTAGTTGTGTTGCTCGTAAAATCATATCTAGATTTCTTATGGTTTTATCATGTATAGATCGTCTAATATTATTACTGTTTCTAGAAATCTTTGAACACACGACTTCAGAGCAACTTAGACGAGGATATCCCCAGTGCATTTCCACAGTCAGGTTCTTTTCAGCAGGCTGATCGAGCTTCTGAAAAGTTTCCACATGCTAGAGCTGATTCTAAAGGTGTTTCAGCGAGCTCGGGGGTTTCTACAAGTTACACTGAGCCTAGCATGTATAATGGCAGAAAATTAGGACCTGCACAAGTTAAAGCTCCGGTGGAACCTACCAGGTACTTGCGGCATTTTTACGAACCGTCCTTTCTTTCAGGTCAGAATATTCCGTTGGGTTCATGAAGTGCTCACTGGATTCAGGGTTCGTTTTTTTTTCTCTCACAGAACTGCTGCTGCTGCATCTCATTCTGTAACTGCTCGATATCCTACCTTTCATGCCAGGTATTCTAAATATTATTCTTGACATAGTTAAAATGCCTATAATGATTTCTCCATGGACCAGTTTATTCTCTCTAGATTGTCTCTAGAGGAACTTACCTATCATCCTGTAAAATATTTCTGACAAACTGTAATGATTTACAGTGGGCTTGGTTATTGGTGTGTTTTTCTTTCATATGAGGCATGTTTTCGGCTGTGTCTTCATGCATGGTCCAAGGGCTGTATGGAAGCTCCTATCTTTTTGGAAAACGAGTGTGCTCTGCTGAGGGATGCCTTTGGGTAACGACTGATAAATGCCATTTTCTTTTACTCCCTTCCTCTCTGCTTGCTTCTTTTCACATTTGTTGGGGATGTCATCAGTTCCTTGCAGTGGCTTTATTTGCATAATGTTGCTACTCATTTTATGTCACCGCACATTGAATTGGAATTCTCACCCTTATCCTGTTTATGTTGGACGAGATTTTAGAAGCATTTTGTTTGAGAATTATTGTCCGGTACTTTTGCAAAATAAAAGATAATTTAACCTGAATTAGCTTGGCTAGGAAATAGATAATCCGTTGTTAGCATAACTAATCTGCAATACTTGGCTTGGTGATTCACTACGAATTAAAACCAAAATGCTGTATTCAATTTTGGTCTTAGCTAGATTTGGTCGTAGGGGATGACAAAATTTAACCACTTTTTTTTGCGCACAAGTTGAGCAAATCCTGATACAAATTTGATTAAAAAATATATGAATAGATGCAGTAAATTTCACACTTTCTATAGGATATTGTACTACTATTGATCTGTTTCAACAACCTTAATCATATTTTGTATTAGTCTTGCGTGGAAATACCATGATGACTTGTTGGGTTCTTGTAATTACACTATGATCAATGAATTTATTTTTTGAACTTGTAGGCTGAAACATATATTGTTACAGTCAGAGGAAGAATTACTGCGAAAGGAGTCCTCTGAGCTTGTCAGTGAAGGGGCTTCTGTAAAGACAAAGAAGACTCTTGGCAAGATAAAACTTCAAGGTACATGAATGTGATTCCTACAGGATGATGAACACACTTCAAGTTCGAGTATGGTCTATAGTGCATAATTTATCATTGTTTAACTGCCTATTTTGCAGTTCGTAAAGTAAAAATGGGTTTGGAACCACCCACTGGCTGTACATTTGCATCTTTTAAGTCACAATCCGTGGTTAAGTTGGAATCATTTCAGCTTCGTTTGTCCAACGTTAAATCAGTTGTCTCATCTGAGAGGAAAGCACTAAAAACAGAACGTGTCACTCCCGTCATTTCTGTGGATGGCTCCCTCTTTCAGAAAAGTATGGCATATATTGTTTTTGGAACTCGTCGGTATTTGAAAGAGGTTCCAGAACTCATCAAAATCGGTTTTAATGCTTGGCGGGGCAGCTCATCATCTTACGAGGTGGTGCAAGGTATGCATGTCTGTAGATCTCTTAAAGTATTGGTTTAAGCTTCTCTTCATTTGTCATGGTTAGTAAACTTGTTTTACAGTGAAAGTTGGGTATATATTGGTAATATGAATAATTGGGCTTCATTTGAAATAGATTTTCTTGTGTATTTTTGGTGCCTGAATTTGTTGTAAGGCCCTTCACTGGGAAGTCGAAAAACATAATTTTATTGTGATCTGGAAACTTGCTGAAAGAACTATATTTTCTATTTCAGAATCATACTCATGTTTATTGAGATTGAAAAGTTCTCCTGTTGAGGATGCAGTGAGAATGCAGCCAGGATCTGGCGAAAGTCGTGTATTGTATGTACGGTTTACTTAGCTATTTCAATTGGCTGTGAATGATAGATTATTTAATTTTCTTGCTACTCTTGTGAAGCTTGCCAGATGGACTTGGAGATGATCTTGTCATTGAGGTCCATGATTCAAAAGGAAAGTACTGTGGTCATGCAGTACTTCAGGTCGCCGATCTTGCTGATGAATCGGTATTGACATCTTGATCTAATTTTCCTAACGACTATCGAATAAGCAGGATTCCCCAAGTGATGTTTTGAGAATTGTAATACAGGGGGAGAAGCTTCGCTCGTGCTTTCTATATCGTGAACCAGAGCATGAACAAGTTGGAAGAATACAGTTATGCATCAATTATTCAACCACGCCTGATCAAAATAGTCAGAAGGTATGCTCTACATAGGTCGTGAACAAGGTTGGATTCGAAGAAAATGATTCGCTATCTCATCACCTTTAATTTTGTTTGTTCAAAGATGATTCTTATTCCTTTTTCAAAGTGTATTTACTGACATTTTATTTTATAATGAAGTGTACATCTGTTGCGGAGACCATTGCATATGACTGCCTATTGGAGACAGCAATGAAAGTACAAAATTTTCAGCAAAGAAACCTGGTACTGCATAGTTCCTGGAAATGGTTAGTGACAGAATTCGCATCTTATTTTGGAGTTTCAGATGCATACACAAAGCTCAGGTACCATTGCTTATCTTCTATTGGCCTGTGGGGGTACTCTTTTTTTACTTGAGCTAATTCACTTTATTATAATTTCTTTTCCGAGCAGATATCTATCATATGTTATGGACGTTGCGACCCCAACGGCAGACTGTCTAGAACTAGTGAACAATTTGCTACTGCCAGTTGTAATCAAAGGCAAAACCAAGCACACACTGAGTCATCAAGAGGTTGGTTAGACTGAAGAGCTGAGAGAAGTTCATGCTCTCTTTGTTTTCTTCCTTGATAAAGTAGTCCCTCACTGCAAATGGTTCTTGTATTCCTATCCTGCGGATAATTTTAATTGTAGTAGGCTCATGACATATCAAGCTTTGTGCGTGTAAAGTTAAACCTCTTAACTGATTAACTCAGATCTCTTAGGTTCGTCTTTTGGGAGAAGTATCCGACGAAATCGATCAGATACTTACTTTGGCCTTTGAAAACTACAAGTCCCTCGATGAGTCATCACCAACAGGAGTAGTCGATGTGTTTGCGCCAGCTACAGGAGTCGCCGCGCCTGCTCTTGCTCCTGCTTTGGAACTCCACAAGCTTCTGCATGACATACTTTCCCCTGAGGTGCAATCAAAGTTGTGCAGATTTTTCCAGGTCCGAAATTCTCAAGCTCAACTTATTACTATTTGTGGTTTCTTTCATTAGTTTAACCGGGGAACTTTTGGTGCAGAATGCTACAAAGAAGAGGTCTAGAAGGCACTTGTCCGAAACAGATGAGTTTGTATCCAGCAATACCGAGAACATTCTGATGGACCCGGTTGCTCTTTCAATGGCATATAGGAAAATGAAGTCACTTTGTCTGAATATTAGAAATGAGATTTTGACCGATATCGAGATCCACCAGCAAGATATTCTCCCTAGGTACTTTGTTCCCTCTAACATTCCCGATTGACGTTCTATTTCTATATATCCAAGTAGTGCAATCCTAATGTGCTCCAAGGGATTCATATGTTCATCTTGGCTCGTTTTTGAACCTTGAAAGCATTTTTTCAATACCAGCTCCATTTTCACAGTTACTTTTTCGTGTGCAGTTGTATAGACCTGCCGAATCTTTCATCCTCTATATACAGCACGGAGCTCTTCAGTAGACTGAGGTCATTCCTTGTTTCTTGTCCTCCTCCTGGGCCAACGCCTCCAGTTGTTGAACTTGTCATGGCTACTGCTGATTTCCAGAGAGATCTTGCGCTGTGGAACATAAGGTAGAGCATGCTTTAATCTGAACATAAACAAATACCAATCGTAAATGCTTTAATCAGATGTATTATTTAAAACATACTACCACTTGTTGCAGTTACATCAAAGGAGGGGTAGATGCAAAAGAGTTGTTCCACGTATATATAACTCTTTGGATCCAAGACAGACGCCTTGCGTTGCTTGAAGTTTGCAAGCTTGACAAGGTAATAGAGTAACATTTTTACTTGCGAAAAGTTAAATACTAACCATTTATGTTTGATACTGTCAACACAAAAGATTTTTGTTATTTCACTCACAACAGTTACTGGTATTCCAGGTAAAGCCTAACGTCACAACGCAGCTCACTGGTACTTCATTTATTGAAGGGATATATGAGCGATTAAACGAGACGCTTGTAGAATACCATGTTATAATCAGCAGGTGGCCAGAGTACACTTTTACGTTGGAAAAGGTAAGCACCTCTCGTCCCCTTTTCTTACCCCGACCCTTAGTATTTTAGTTTCGGTACAGAGAGATTCATCTTTCCCTTTTGTGGTCCTAAAGGCCATTGCAGATGTTGAGAAGGCTGTGGTGGAAAGCTTGGAGAGGCAGTACGCAGAAGTTTTGTCTCCGTTGAAAGAGAGCGCCATACCGATGAAATTCGGTCTGAAATATGTTCAAAAATTGACGAAGGGGAATGGTAGCCCTTACCATGTCTCCAAGGAGGTACTGCTAGTGCTAATCCATGAACAAACCAATTGGTTTCTGTGCTTTCTTTTCCCTTGAAGGCTTTGTTTTTCTTTTTGGTAGCTGGGAGCTCTTCTGAATTCCATGAAGAGAATGCTTGATAATCTACGTCCCCAGATCGAAGCTCAATTTAAGTCGTGGGGCTCTTGCATGCCTGAATCTGGGAACATGGCTCCTGGAGAGTGTTTAAGTGAGGTTACGGTCATGATCCGGTCGAAATTCAGAGCATATGTTCAAGCCGTCATTGAAAAACTCGTTGAAAATGCGAGTACTTTTGCTATACACCTCCTTCCCCTTTCAGGACAGGTGTTCTTGTTAAAACATTATAATCTTCCCTCTGGTTCTTGATATGCAGACAAAGCTACACAATGCTACAAAACTGAAGAAGATGGTTCAAGAATCCAAAGAAAATGTGATTGAATCCGATATACGCTGTAGGATGCGGCCATTGGGAGAGATGTTGTCCAGTACCATCGACCAGCTACACGCCACACTCCATACTCCGGTGTTTGTGATAGTCTGTCGAGGCTTCTGGGACCGAATGGGCCAGGTCGAGAACTGTGTTTAAACACCAGATTCATCAACTCATCACAGAATAAATACTGTTTGTTTCCTGAATGCAGGACGTCCTAAAGTTCCTTGAAGACCGAAAGGAGAACAGTTCTTGGTATAAAGCTTCAAGAGTTGCAGTCACTGTGAGTACATCCGAACAGAAAAATCTCCTTCCGGACTAATGAGTTATGGTCCCGAATTATAATCTTAGCCGTCGATCGATATCATAATAACAATGTGATTATTAACAAAAAACACAAATATGAGAATGATTTAACACCGACGGGTAAGTTTATAATTCGGGACTATAACGAGCATTCCGGAGGAAATTTCTCCATCCGAAAATAGCTGAACTGAACCCCATTCATTTATTTCCTTGATCTTCCACGAACATGTTTTCTGATGCAATCTCGACTGCTTTTCAGGTTCTGGATGACACATTTGCTTCCCACATGCAGCAATTGCTGGGAAATGCTGTCCAGGAGAAGGATCTTGAGCCGCCACGATGCATCGTGGAGGTTCGTTCGATGCTTTGTAAAGATGCCAAGAACCAAAAGGGCAACAACTACTATTACTAGAATTATGCTGGAAAAATTTTGCCAATCACAGGCTGTTCTGCATAGGATCTACAAGTCTGAGGAGGAGGCTTTGAGAATGAAGGAAAGCCAGCTCTCACGGCTTATCACTTATATACGTTCCGTTGCGAAATATGTAGTTTCTTGTCACAGCAAGACATTATTAAATTATTAAATTATTAAATTAAAATATAGATGCTTTTATGCGCTTAAAAATGTATAAAATGCAAACTCTTAACTAAAATTTAAGTGATCCTACGGCATGACAAAAACACACACACAGAACACATACGACTGCTACTAGTCACATACAAATATAAGTAGTCATGTGTGTCGTGTGTGGATCAACGTTATAGCAATTTCACAAAGAGCGTTGCTATTTGTACTATATGTGTACCGAAATTTTAAACCGAAAATTAATGAAATGATCAAATTATCCTCAATAATAAGCACAGCAACACAGTCAGGTGCGGTGTTTTGGTCTTCTTGCACACATTCGGTTTATAATTCGGTCAGGATGTAGTCCGAACAACATTTCTCTTTCACAAATATAAGTAGGTTTTGATCTCCCAAATTAAAATTTAGTTAAGGGCATTATAAAACCAGTTTCTCATTTTCATTTGTCCCAAAAATGCAAAAAATCTTGAAAAATCGTGCAAAGACTCAAGACATTGCTGCATACATTTTTGTGGCAATATTGTTTGCGGGAGTTGGTATATTTACCGAATTTTTCCGTTTGAAAATTTTGGTATTTGTCATTTCGACAACTTTATTTTTGTAATACTCTGATCGAAATTTTTTAAGAACCTCACACAAATTTTGATTTCAACATCTTCTCCATAAAAAAATTAAACCCATATTAAATAACTATTTTAAGAGAACAAACTAAAATCTATTATAAAATGGTGTGTTACAAGCCCAAAAAAAGTTAGAATTTAGAATTGTTTTTACATTTTATTCCTTATATATATAATATATATTTATTTTTGATTAATTTATACAGAATTCATTTCGGTTCAACTAGCATCAATGTTTCCAAAATTTGAACCAGATATGCTGTCCAGGAAAAATTTTGAATTTGCCACAAAATGGCGGCCTATTTTTGAAAATGTCACACACCTGTTTTTGGAAGACCGGTAAGAGCAACCGGTCTTCCAAAGATCGGTATATAGAAATATCAGTTTTCTAATAACCGGTGATAATTAACCCAGCTAATTACAGTCATTAACATATACCGTTTTTTGAAAGACTGGTATGTTATAAATATTTTTTTATGTGTGTTAAAGATTTAATATATATTGATTTTATTTTTTTTGTTAATGAATTAATATATATTTATAAGCGCGTAATGTAAACAAATTAAATTTTAAAAACAACTAATTTAAATAATTTTAATCATCTAAAAATGTCCTCCGTAATTCCGGATGGGATGGCAATGGGGCGGGGCGGGGCAAGGCAGACCCAGACCCGACCCCCCTGCTTCAAATTTGGACCCGGAACCGCCCCACCCCGCTTTTTTAAACTCATTTAAAAAAATTAAATTAAAAAAATATATTAAAATTAAAAAATAAATTAAACATGGAAAAAATATCAAAAATTTTTAAAAAAAATCACTCTACTCATTTTTGACTATATTTTTCTCTCTTTGGTTTTTGTTTTTAAATTTTTTTTAATATTTATAAATTTAAAACAATTAAACTATAGTTACAAATAAAATAATAAGAATAAAAAATATATAAATATAAATAAAAATGTGCAGGACGGGTCCGGGTGGTCCCGCCGGGGCGGGACAAAATTGTTATCCATAATTCCGGATTATTTGAGGGCTCCGGCCTGTCCTGTGTGTTGCCAATGCCTAGCGAAAAATTCGGAGCTCATATACCCTGAGAACTACTAGGTGCTGGCATCGGCTGAGTAGCTATTGGGGTACACTCGTAATGTTGTTTCGGATCAGACACACCTGAACCTCCAAGTCTCGACTGGAGAAATGATCTTAATTCCACTCCTGCTCCTCTGTCACATAGTTTTCTACCATCTTCCCCATCCGATGATATTGTATACAATTAAAAAATAAATATATATTAATCGATCGAACAAATAAATAAATATTAAAAAGTGAAAGAATTAATTTTACCGTCAAGTCCAGCAGCGAGCAGTGGTCATGTGGTACTCCCCTCTCCGGTCTCGGCAATAAAGGACAATAAAGTAATCGACGATGCCGATTATACCATTCCATATAAACCTCGTCCCATCTAACCATTTGTGCCGTTAGAGGTGAATTCTCAGTAACATACTGGTTCCTCCTCGTCCACATCTCACGATACAAAGCAATCTGCATCTTTCGACGCCTACTGCCTCCGATCCCGTGAATAAGCATCTTGTTGATCCTGTCAACTGGATTGGGAATCGGTTGGATGTATCTAAGCTGATGTCGAACACGATGAGCGTGAACAAACTCTATAAAATCCATCCAAAATATATGGCCATCGTAGTTCCAAAATATTCGGTCGGCAGGGCTAATCAGAGACACGTCGAGTGGACTGTACGGAATGGACACAAACTACACATAACATAGGAACTGTTAGTGCTATAAATTAAAATATGAACGATTGAACTTTTTATTTCGATACGAAAACATCAAATTACGAACCTGCTAAACACGCACATCATCAAACTGTATCCGGATTGTCCGAATCGAATGACTCTCCCGATCAACGCTCCTCATCTTCCGAACGAATTTGATACCATAGACCTCGGGAAACTCCTCAACTCGGCGCTCAATATGACTATCAAGTGGCGTGTGCAGAATATGAGAGAAATAATAGGCAACCTCGAATATTCCCATAACTGAATAAGACGTGTTGCGCCAGCCAACGACTTTGCCCCGTCCATGTGAATGTTACATAGATAGTGATGGAGGTTACACAGTACGGCGATCTCCCAGCTATATTGTCTAATGTCGCTCAAGTTCTCCACCAAGCGAAAGATCCTCATAGAATTTTTTTTTGATAACCTATGGGTATCCAAGTCCTTCGAACCTTCCTAATCCCATAGGGGTTCATACACGACGACCCCTACGAATGAACCGATTGAACTAGAGTCAAAGTCCTAGGCCGTGGCCCAAATGAGTTGTTTTTGTCCACAGTGGAATTCGAACCTAAATCCCAAATTGTGGGATTTAGGTCCTCCACCACTGGGACAACCCACTTGAGTTCTCATAGGAATTTTGTTACCGGATGTATCCGGTAACAAAATCCCACCGACTATAAAAGCAAGCACTGCTCGGGCATAGGACTCCACCTGCTCATCAGTGCTGTCGATAGTAAGCGAGTGATCTATCAAGTACTGCCCGATATAGGATATCCGGAATCCAGACTGACGGAAGGCATCAGAAGCAAGGTCCATGTCGAGCCACCTCTCCAAATATGCTCTGGATCGCTCGGTCGTCCTGGTGCCAGACCCCAACTGATCAGAAGTAATGGGAATACCATCAATAGGAATCCCCCACAGCATCGACACATTCTGAAGAGTGATCGAACACTCCCCAAACGGCAATCAGATCGTATGTGTAGCCGGATGCCACCTCTCAACCAACTCCGTAATTAAATGGCGATCATCTCGTATATCGGCGGCGAGATAAGCGCCCCACATTCCCGCTTCAAATATATGCTACTGCACACGTCTGTCCAACTCGACCCTGCGTATATAGAGATCTGGATGATGTGTCATTATCGCATCATCCAGGTGAATCTGCCTGTCCAACACGCGAGAACTACGATGGGAAGTTAAATCCCGTAATACCGCCTCAGAAATCGGTTTGTACAAATCGGATCGCTGATTCTGGTGGGAACTCATCCTACACAACAAATCAATATAATTTAATAACAATCCAATAAAAATTCATAACAAATCAATAACCAATCAATCCAATTTAATAAAAAATCGTAATAATTTATAACAATTGCTAATAATTCCTAATAATTCATAACAATTCCTAATATTTCATAACAATCCAATAATAATTCAAAACAAATCAATAATAATTCTTAACAAATCAATAACAATTCCTAAAAATTTGTAATAATTCCTCACCATTCGTAACAATTCAAAATTCAATAAATCCTAAACAAATTGCAAGTTTAAAAACCAAAATGTGATTAATTTAAAATGAATCGAATCAAGAGTAAAAACGAAATTCAAAACGGTTCCCTTTGTCGGATTCGAAGAAACGGATTCGAAGAAACGGATTCGAAGAAACGGATTCGAAGAAACGGATTCGAAGAAACGGATTCAAAGAAACGGATTCGAACGGTCTTCAAAAAACAAGTAGGAAGCAACCAAAATGTCGAAAGTTCGAACCGGAAGATGAAAATGGCGAAAATGCAATGAGGAAGACGAAATAACCAATCTTGGGTGAATATATATAATCTTTTTATACCGGTCTTCAGAAGATTGATATTTCAATATACCGGTCTTGGAATGCCTGGTGAATTTTTTTCCCGCCAAATGGATGATATCAATCTTCGAATGACCGGTGAGTTCTTAATTACCGTGGATTAAGTTTTTTAATTACGCTTGATTGTCGAAAGATCGGTATTGTCAACTACCGGTCTTTGGAAGACCGATTTCTCTTACCGATCTTTCAAAAATCGGTGCGTGTTATTTTCAAAAATAGGGACCTGGTGACCAATATAAAAATTTTCCTTCTGTACAGATCTGTGCTGGCGCAAATGGCGGCGGCGACCCCCTGCCCCCGGATCCGAAATGAAAAGTATTTGAAAACCGTAACGGAAGATTTTATTTCCGAAAAATAAATATAGAGAACATAGAAATAGTATTCGATGAGAATATCTATTCCCCAAAATACAGAATGATAATAAAAATCAATTAATTTCTTCGTCATCATCGTTGAAATTCCTCAGAAATTTTTGAGCACCTTGCGGACCTGTTCTAGGGTCACGAAGAGGACGACGGTGAACGGGCCCTGCCTGGAGATGGTTGGAATGAAGCCTTTGTAAAGGGAAAACGGGCCCTCGGCGCGGATCGTCTTCATCGCGCAATCGAGAGCTCCGGCGTACGGCGCCGCCCTACCCGGCTCCACCTTCAT
>JAOYMZ010033255.1:0-16279 GCA_025802335.1 Pinguicula primuliflora | reverse complement strand
GCAGATCCCCCGTCTTCGGAGGCCTCGCAGAGGGATAGACAGTTTCCACAGGAGGGTATTTTATCCATGGGTCTGCATGAGCCCAGTTTCACATACGAACCCCCCTGAAAGGGCTGACACTCTTTTTTGTATTTCGGAGTTGATGTAATTTTTTGGGTATTTAGGTAACTACGGCCTCAGGCCTCCAATGTATTAAAAAAAAAAATCAGTTTCATCTAGGAACATATCTAGGAACATATTGAACTTAGTTACCTCACTAACCTCGAGAGGAGTAGTTCCTTTCCATTCTTCCGCACATCTCACCCGTGTTGAAGTCACCCGCATTGAAGTCACCCGCCAAACACCATACTGCATTGGATCTAAGTTAATCCTGTGTAATATATCCATCCATAGCCTTTTTTTTCCATAATAGTACAAGGGGAGTATATGTTAAACTTTCAGCGGTATACAGCCATTTGTATCTTGCCATTCTCCACTCACTTATACTATATTTCTAGATCTCCAGCAGTTGGTTGCCTTAAAACAGTCTGTTCGCCGATGCGATCAAAAGCTCAACGATAGGATAATGCGGTAACTGAACGGAATACCCTCAAGCTATTCGTTAAAATGTTTGGCATCAATAATGAAGCCCTTCCTCTCCTCTCCAAAATGCTGAAGTCTCCGCCAATGGAAGCGCTCTCCCTCTTCACTTCCTCAGCTAACCATGAGCTCCAACGTACTCCTATTTCCGTATCTGTGATCGTCCACCACCTCCTCTCCTTTAATATGCTCCACGGCGCCCAATCTGTCGTTTTGCAATTGATATCTGGTAAAACTGCTTCATCGTTTGATACAACCTCATCTCTGCTCCCTTGTTTGACGCGGGATGCTATGAATTATAACCCCGCTCTCGTTTATGAAACACTTATTGGCGCCCACGTCAAAGCGCAGTTGCCGGTGGAAGAAGCACTCTTACTGTTTGAAGTAATGATTGATAAAGGTCTAGTGCCAAAGGCGAATATTTTCAACTCTTTGTTGAAGTGTCTTATAAAAGGCAATGATTTTGAAAAAGCTCGGCGATTTTTTGAGAAAAACAAGGGAATGGTGGAATTGGATGTATATACCTTCGGGATCTTGATGACGGGTTGTCGCCAGAATGGGGATTTAGATAGAGGCTTTCAGATTCTGAGTAGTATGGGTAAAATGGGCCTGAATCCGAACGTTGTGGTGTATACTACACTGATTGATGCTTGCTTTACGAAAGGTGAGGTTGAAAAGGCGAAGCATTTGTTCCTCGAAATGAGAAATGTGGGCTTGGCTGCTAACCAGTATACTTATACTGTTCTAATGAATGGGTTCTTCAGGAATGGCCTGAAGAAAAATGGATTTGAGCTTTATGAGGGGATGAAGAGCGAGGGTACTTTGCCCGATTTGCATACCTACAACACGGTGTTGAATGCCTACTGTGATGATGGCGAAATGTACAAAGCTTTCGAACTTTTTGTCGAGATGCGCGAGTGTGGGGTGACGCCCAATGTTGTGACATACAACATCTTAATTGATGGATTGTGCCAGCAGGGGAGATTTGGAGATGCAAACAGATTGGTCAGTGAGATGAATAGATATGGTTTGAGGCCTACTGCAATTACTTACAACCTCTTGATCGATGGACACTGCCGTGCTGGGATACTGGATAAAGCTATAACCTTGTTTGATCAAATGAAGTCCTATGGAATATCTCCAACAGTGATAACCTATAACGTTCTGGTTGCAGGATGTTCTAGAATTGGGAACTCATCTAAGGTTTTGGATTTGGTCCGTGAGATGGATGAGAGAGGTATTCCTCCTTCAAAAATTACCTATACGATTCTAATCGATTTCTTTGCCCAGAGCAACAACATGGAGAAGGCCCTCCTGCTTCTTTCCCGAATGAAGAGTCTGAACTTGGTGGCAGATGTTTGCACTTATGGTGCCTTGATAAATGGTTGGTGTAATCAGGGAAATCTGAAAGAAGCATTAAAATTATTCAAAACAATGGTCGAGATGAAAGTTAAACCCAATGACGTGATATACAACACTATGATCTCTGGGTACTGCAGAGAAAGCAGCTCCAATGAGGCTTTGGAGCTGCTGCGGGAGATGATGGAGAAAGGGATGATGCCTAATGTTGCTAGTTTCGTACTGACCATCCAAGTTCTTCAGGATGATGAGAAACAGGAACAAGCTCAAAATCTTCTTGCTGTATTGATAAAGTCGGGTTTAAAACCATCCTCCACGTTTTTTGATGCGGACTTACCAACTACCAAGCAATGATTGAGCTGAAAGTTCACCATTTTATTTTTAACCAGTTACATGATTGTTGGAATTTGATGGTGGGATCCGTTAGAAATGAAATGGAGAGGTCGCGGCTCCTTGAGCTCACGTCCTGGAAACATATCCTTTTCAGACTTGGCTTTTGTTCTTCTTCAAAACAAAAGATATTTCGCCTGGCCTAACCTGCTTGCATTTTGGCAAAATGCAACATCACTGGGGACAACTGGTGCCATTCGGCTCAAGCATATGGAACATTTTTCATATACGGTTTAGAACAGAACACACAATGAAGGTTGGGCCATTTCAGAAGAGTTCCTTACTGAGTTTTTTCTGACTCAGCGAGGATCAAAACATACCAGCTTTTATAAACTTTTTTAAAATCTTTTTAAGAATTTCTGCAGGCAAGGATGAAAAGACTTGAACTGGACTTATTGCAAGCTATGCATGATTGCGCGAGGAACTCGGAGAAGAAACATAGCTGCATGAAGTATTTACCGTCAAGCATAAATTCGCAAACTTGATGAACTTGGTTTCATCCCCCTCCCTCATCAGGTAAAAAACTAAAAAATATCACTTCAGATGCTTCATCGTAGAATCGATATTTTTTTCATTATGTGCTACCATTTTTGGTAAATGTGAAGATTTATATTGTTTCCTGGAAGATGGCATTGTTGTACGCTACACACGGATTGAATTATTGGAAGGAATCCACCGCATCCTAGTATATGCTCCTAGGAACAATTAAAGTAATACATTTCTCATTGATCTTTATTCCTATGTTACATCCAATGATGTTGCAACTCTTGCGAGCCATTTAGTTTAGATCTAGTTATCCTGGAGAACCTGAACCTCCAGATTTTACATTGCTGACTGCATCACCTGTATAGATAGATATAGAGAGAGACCTTCATTCCTCTCAAGAATCTACATTCTTCTTCCACCTGACCAGCATGCTGATGCATCTCTTCACAATGTAGAATCTAGCTCTCTGCTCCTTGGCCAGATTGCTGCACTTCCTCGTGAACTCGACACACTTTTGAGACGAACTTCTCGTCAGAGACGACGGCTTGACACAGTTGCTCTTCTGTGAAGAACACCTCCGCAATGGAGACATTGTGGAGCTCCTTTGAGACATGCTCCTCGACGACAGAGCCGCGGGCGGCCTGCTGGATGAACTCCCATTGCATCCGTTCTCATCCCTCCACACCTGCCACTTCTCATCCATGTAATGCTCCATCTGCCCTCCTCCTGATTCAACTAACAAACACGAAAATGGGGAGACTGTGTTTATTATTATTATTTTTCCCCCCTTATCATGTGGTGTGCATTTTGTTTGCTGGTGGGAACAATTTATAGTAGCTTCCTGCAGGAGTGGTGGTGGGGGTCTGTGTGGTTGTAAATTGCAAGTGGTGGGAGGTGTTGACGACTGTTGTGCAGCAGCATCACATGCGGATGCTTCATTAAACTCGTCAGGATACCCACATTACTTTATAATTTGCAGTAAAATTCTATGCTGGATCTGATCTCATATATATGTATATACATTTATATCATTGGACCCCCAATGCTTTTCCCAGGGTAGCCTACTTACTAGTGCAGTGCAGTGCAGTGCAGTGTAGTGTGTATTGTATGTACTGTGATTCATCATGGCTGGTGTGGTAAATGCACCTCCCTGAACTCTCACAAAAACAGCATCATCATATATCCCCATTTGAGGTATGGATTCACATCTCGTTTTGCTTGGATTTTGACACTGAAAAGTCTGATTGTCTGATTTCTTTAATTGGTAAAGTCGACGCACACAGTAACTATGCACTGGCAGGGGCAGGGGGTTATATTTGAATAAGAGAGGAGAGCGTCCGGCGGCCATTCGCTATCCGGGGTCGGTGATCATTAAAAACGAGCTGTACCTTCGATTGTCTTCTTGTCATCAATCCACGAGGAGTTTACAGATAGTGTGTTTTTTACTTGGGTGAATTGTGTACGTGGAGTGGGGTTGGGATGGTCAATAATTTGAGTTTTTTTCAGGCTGTCCTGTTTTTCACCATTAGTCAAAAGATTCCCATTTGAACACTTTTAATGAGTAATGGTATACCCCAGAATTTTTAGGGTGCATAATGCTCCGTTCATAATTTTAATTTCTGTCTACAATTTTAATCTTAACCTCTTTTTTAGCATCATACGATCAGTATTTGATGGGTCATTAAAATGATGTTTCAATCTAAGTCTTACAATCTTAAATCATTCTATGGTTGTGTTTCTTCCACTCCACACACACTTCATCCACTCTCAACTCTTTTACGCTCGCACCAAATCCCACGATCTCTCTTCCACCAGTGGCGGCACATACGAAGCTCACAATCAAGCTCTGAACAAATCTCGCGACCTCTCTTCTTGTGGGGATTCTTCAAGCTCTGAACAAATCTCGCGACCTCTCTTCTAGGGTTTCTTCTACTTATTGCGACTGGAGTTGGGTTTCTTGGATTTGGATTTTTCGTGACTAGGAAACATTCACAAGGTATTTGTAAAATACATTCTATGATATTTGATGTTTCTTGGGTTTGGTTTCTTCGTAATTTGCATATACTTGATAGTTGAATTCATGGGTTTTGGATTTTTTCGTAATTTCTTCGATAGTTGATGTTTCTTGGATTTGGATTTTCTTCCACTGATTGCGACTTGGATTTGGATTTCTTCGTAATTTGCAGATTTGAATCTTCTAATGGCAGAGGCACCAGTGGATTTCTCCACTGTGTCTCGTTGGAGAAGTATTGAATAGAGTGGATGAAGGGCATGTGGGGGGGAAGAAACACAACCATCACAACGGTAGGATGCTAAAAGGAAGGTTAAGATTGAAATTTTGGATGGGAGCATTGTGCATCCTAGAAAAACGGATGATATATGTACTAACGTAACAATTATAACGAGCCAACAATGCACTGGTGCAATAGCCTGAAAATTACGGTAGGGCATAAGCCACGCTTGACAAGTTATATGTGATAGACTCATGCTGTTGAGTGAACCTTTTGGTTCAATTGTAACTCCTAGAACTCCTAGGTCAAATTTCTACAAAATATTGTACAAGCAATGATATATGTATATGCAGTGGTGGATCCAGGATTTTCCGCAGGGGGCACAACCCTCAAATTTCATGTTACTTAATTTATTAATAAATATTAATATTCAAATAATATAAATAAAAAATATTACACAAAATAATTACATTTAAATTTACAATTGTTCTTGGAGGATTCATAGTCTGATACTGCTACATAATAACATCATTGCTAACTTGCCCAAAAATATCCCTTTCAATAAAAGTAACTAAACAATATGTTAACCAACTATCTGCCATTCTGTTTCGAAGTCGAGATTTAACAAAATTCATTGCAGAAAATGATCTCTTCACACTAGCGATAGAGACAGGTAATATCAATACCAGAATAATCAGTGTATAAACCAATGGATAAACTTTATATTTTTTTGTTTCTACCAAAGGATCCTAATTACGAAGATTTCAAATAAGGGTGGGTATTCCAATAATATATCATCTACCTATTTCGCCGGGCTGGACTACCACTACATACTACATTGATTTAGATACAAGTGTCATCTAAAAACTAGCCATCATCAATAGGGAGTAGCGTTATGGCCAGTGCAGCGCCAGTGCCTTCATCGGCACCGACACAAAACTCATCGCACCTTAACAATTTTGAAGGAGGAAGATGGGAGACTATGGAGCGTCAGCGTACAATGAAAACAAATAGGTAAAATCGAAGGCTCTCTCCATATATCGAACATCTCTGGGAGAATACGGTTACACTCTACATTGCAAGCTTCCCGCCGGACTGGACAAGGAAGGATATTTGGGCCTATTTTGAAAAATACGGCAAGGTTCGGGACGTCTATGCACCTCCTGCAATGACATATCAATGGACAAGATATGGGTTCATTAGATATGAAAAAGAAACCGATCCCCAAGCATTAGTGAACAGGTTGAACGGAGCACGAATTGGGACATGTAAACTCTACGTCGATGTCGCGAGGAAACCAGGAGAAGTGAGGAGAATGCAAGCTCATGTCCCTACAAGGAGCACAGAGTACAACCAAACGTAGCATGAAGAACACACAAGGCCAATACCGGCAAGGAGATAGGGAATGAAAGGATCATAGACAGGGTGACCTTCATACCTTAACTTGCAAATACTTCATGGTTAGAGTCTTGTTTAGTTGGAGTACCATCACCCATCTTAGACACGAACACAATGGAATGAATATTGAATGAGCAATCCTATAGTGAAGGAAGAGCTGTTCGATTGGAAGGGAGAGGTTCTTATCAGATTCCAAAATCCCAATGATAGAATAAGAATGCTAACTGATGAAGAGACTATCAAATGATTGTGCTTACATAACCTCAAACCGTGAAAACTGCAAAATGGGAAATTGGTAAGGCCGGCATGGATCAGAATAAGGGGCACCCCCTTACACTGTTGGTGTGAAGAATTTTTCATGGAAATAGCAGCAAGAGTAGGAACTGTCATGAAGTTAGACGACAGAACACGTGATATGAATGAAATGTAATTTGGCCGTGCACTTGTTCTGACGACTTGCAATCAAAATATTTTTGCTAGGATCAAAGTTATAACCGGAGACGAATCTTTCATTATGATTGCGAAGGAAGAAGAAAGAGGGCCTAATTCTGTAAACAGTAGAATATGACCTAGTAAAGAAAGCACCTATATAGATTTGCAGGAAGCTGAAGGAAGCCAAAGAATTGGTGAAGAATGGCCAAAGCTAGCTCTACAACTACAGTAAATCATATCGAAGCTAGCATACTCAAATAAAGTAACCTACAAAATGGGCAGAAGATACATGAAGCTACTGAACAGGAGATGGATATTGACGAAAGAATAGCCACTCATAGATCGGAATCAGAAATAGAGATCAGCCAAGAGCAATTAAAATTGAAAGACACAACAATGCAAACGGTTAAACAGAATGAGCTAGCGGTAGCAGATCGGACATACCTTAATATGATGGAGTCACCAGAAAATGGAAACTGCAGGTGTAATTCACCGGAAAAAGAAAATTACGGGTGTAATTCACTGGGAAAATTGGGGAAGACCGCTGACCTATCATTTAATGCAAGCCTCCCAATCCCAAATTTCCAAGGTATACTGCCGCCAGAAATCAATGTGGGTGAGAGTCAAAGTGCAAACCGCGTCATGGAGCCACTCAATGGAGTAATTGAAAATTCTAGGGATCTAATTCATGGTGAGTCTATTGAGGAAATCGAGCAGTCGCAAGGTGAATTGTCTGGAGAAATAATGGTGGAATTTCGGTTGAAGGAGAAAACGCGTGAAACAACGGAGCACAGAAAAGAAAATGAGGCCTTCAAACAAAAATATGGCTCGAACACGGAAGAGATCGGGAGGCCTCCTAACACGAAGATGGGCCCTATGCAGATCAAAGCCCAAGAATAACTAGTGACCTCTGTCTATTCAGCGCAAACGGTGTAATATCCGAAAAATCAGTGGGTCGCTATGGCAGTAAAAAGAAAGGGAACCGCCCAAGCTATCAGGTGACCATTAAGCCCACTACTTTTAGAGCAGTGTAACAAGACGAAAGCTCTGTAGCAAAACTATTACGTAAGTCAAAGGAGCGGGAATGTAGAGGTTGTCGAGTCGAGAAGATGTGCCAACAAAGGCAACAACGGGTGATGCAGGAACGCACCACTACTCTGTCATTATTCAAGAACGCAGATCAATTAGAAAAGGAGCTGGAACAACAGGACACTGAGATCGATCTATTAGAAGAAGCTCGAGAAATAATGCTCCTAGCACAATCACTTGGGATCAATATGCCAGACTAGCATCTGGATACACTAATTCAAATGGAGCTTAGAGATCGAGAAAATAACAAAGTACATGAGTAGTCTCTAATATAGTCGAAGTACGGGAATCACCGAAAATGAGATTTGTACATAATTTTTCAGCTTAATAAAATTTTTACTTACAAAAAAAAGATTACAAGCGTCGTCTGCGTTACCTTCTACAAAATGGAATTACCTAAGTGTCAAGCAGCGCCAAAGGATTTGAGATTTTTAGTATGTAATTGAATTATATATTACTATTTGATATTATTTTGCTTAAATATAATATTTTTATTGTTTAAAAATCTAAAAAAAATTGATTTTTTTCTGATTTTTTTCAAGGGAGCACCCAGGCTCACTTGCGTCGGTCCTTGTGCATGTGTGTCATAATTTACCAATGTGTGATTTCAATCTCAATATAACTTGTACATGTATTATTGCTTGTACAACATTTTATATGAGAACTGTTGGTACAAGCATTATTGATAGAAGTATGTATTAAATATGACCAAATTTCTTATCTTATGTCCTCTCCTTGCGGACATGTGAAGGGAGAATATCAGCATTAGGAGACCCACATGCAAACCACGTGATCGAATTGCTGAGATCTTACAAATCAAAAAATAACCCCATATCACAATCCACATGGTTATGACTTATGGCATCGGTATGGTGCACAAAATTGTTAGAACCAATGATTCGGATGCATATACCTATAAAAAAAAATGATTCAGATGCATATTATTTTCACAGCAATTTGGGAACAGATGAACAATCCTTGTTAACGGTTTGTTGAGAATGGGCTTGCTATACACAGGCCCATCCTCTCTGACGGTTGTTTTCTTTATTCTGTGTACAGTTGTATAGAGTTCGGCCCAAATAGTTATCATGTATGAATAGATACTTGTAAATACGAAGTCAGAGTGAAGAACACTAGAATCTTCTTTCGCAGAAGTTCTGCATTTCCTGAATCTACAACCTTTACATTGCTGCGTTCAATCTTTCTTTTGTATCAGCTTCAATCCAACTATATCTAAACTATATCTAAACTCAGGATGGTATTAGAGCCATGTTCAAGGCCCGATTGCTTCCGCTGCTAATTAAAGGGTGTTCAAATCCGACAGGGTTTGCTTAGTCGGACTTGAGGGAGTGTTAAAATGAGAATAGTTGTCCCATACCGGAAAACACAACTAAAAATTACAAGTATAAATAGAAAGGAATTGTGGGATACTATAACCTTGTGCACAAGGTTTTGTTGAGGAAACCACATTCCTATCAAATTAACGCCTACGCACATCCACACACACGAGACCCGAACCTAGCATCAACATTCAACTGTTGGGCTCGATAATTATCAAAAGGCTCAGAGACCTGATTATATGTCTGCCAAGTCAAATTAAATAAAAAATTAAAAATTCAAGAGGTAGTTGCGCAAGCCCATTTTGTGATAACACACACGATGGGCTCATCGAAAAGAAACACACAGGCCAGGGCTTGAAAATAGATTTCGTGCAAGGAGGGGAGGAGAATAGGTGATACACCCGGCATGAATTTCGTATAATTTTTTGTACTGATTACCCAAACATAAATTATATACGGGAATAAAATTGTGCTTTTCTTCTCCAAATTTCTTCCTGCATAGTAAAAATTTGATTCTAAAATTTCGTGCTTAGAAAGTCCAGAGGCATTTAGGCCAGTGGTAGGGCTTTAGTTTCTTGTTGATTATATTGGTTGAAGTTCAGTTGTGGACGAAAACAAAATCCCTCTTTACTCAGACAACAACGGTAAACAGTAGGCACATAGTCTAAATCTAACTGCTGCTTTCTTGCATCTGAAGAAGAGAACAGTTATGATTTCCACTTTAAACTTAGACTTTTGTTGCCTGAAAGCTATGCCATGAAGCCTAACATGTTATTCAAAAGCCATGAAAAATAAATGCTTGATATTCATATTCATGGAGATCTGCTCAAGAGTAAATCTTTTTGCAGGGAGTGAGTGATGGAATGCATGCGCATTATCAACAAAGTGACTCACATAACCAGAAGGAGTGAATAAGTGCAACAACAGATGAATGTAGCTTAGAAACATCAAAAGCCCATTCTAATGTGAAACTGTTCTGTCATTCTTGTTCATCTAACAACTTTTCTAATACAAGAAAGGTATTAACTTGTAACGGACCTGACTCATGTAATCCTTGTAACTCTCTCCAAAAGCCTCTACCATCAACGCCTCTTCCAGCTTCGCCTTTTTCCCGTAATACAACAAGCAGACCCCCACGATGAATAACACACTCAGGGGAGCTCCGAGTGCAGTAAAGTAAGCAGCGAACAAAAGGATCGTGGAGGCGTATATCGGATGCCGGACAAATCTGTAAGGACCAAATTGAACAACAGCAGTAGGCACAACCACCTTCTCAGAATACTTGGCCAAGTACAATGTGGAGTGGTACTGCATGAAGATTGTCGTCATTATCAGCACCCAAATAGGCACACTGTGCCATCCACCGGGGACAAGATGCAGTTCCTTGCCTTCATATGCAGCTAACCAGTGTCCAACCATGACTCCAACACAATACAAAAGCTTTTGCCAGTTCGGTAAGCTGATATCCCACTTAGGATCATGCTCCCTTGGGTAATAATCACCGTACAATCGCTTTCGGACACTGGCGTTGAGGAAAAAGAAGTAATGGTACACAAAAAAGAACACTAAGGGCCACCCTTCAAGAAAACCATTGACATGAGCAGGAGGGACTAATGTCAGCCAAGTGAAAGCTGAGGTAACAATGGCAAATTGTTC
This sequence comes from Pinguicula primuliflora, assembly GCA_025802335.1. NCBI lineage: Eukaryota > Viridiplantae > Streptophyta > Magnoliopsida > Lamiales > Lentibulariaceae > Pinguicula > Pinguicula primuliflora. The sequence continues at coordinate 5,319 of JAOYMZ010033255.1, read as the reverse complement.
GACTAAACTTGACTTTCCCTTCATGTGTTTTCTAAGGCTGTAAAGACCATAAATTGCAACAGCAACAGCCACCATCCAAGGCCACATTAGCCATGTCCAGCTAAAATACATCCAAAAGAAAGGGTTAAACAGCAAATTCCATGTCCACTTGGATGCAGCAATTACAGCATACAATACCAAACACCACTTGCAAATGTCAATGGGCGTTAGCTGCAAAATGCTAGATTTCAATGATTCAAACGAAAAATCTTTAAGCCATTTCACCCAAGGGTTCCGTTCTTCTGAGCTTGCCGCTTCCATGGAACTCGAATACAAGCACTTCACGGAGCCAACAGGACGGATAATCCCAGAATTCAAAGCAGAAAATGACTGGAAAACTGAATGCGAGTAGAACGGGTGGCTACAACCCATGACAACAGGAGGAAATGTTTTTGGAGAGGCTCCTATAATCCTTAAATAACGCGGAAGAAACGAGTTGTTCACAGACGATGCTTTTCTGCATCTTAGCTGACTGTTAAAATGCCCGAATGAAACTGATGAACCACTTACAGCAAGTGTGGAGTACAAAGGTGTAACCTTTGAACAGACCAATGAAGCGGCTGCCTCCATTTGTCTACTTTCCTGATGTTTGCAATTGCAGCCGACGGTTGAGGTCCAATCTCTACATGAAAGTTCCAGAGAATCAATTAAGAAAGCTGTTTTACTTAGGATGAGCCACAACAGGGATAGAGTTATATACTTGCATCCTCTTGGATTTGCCTCAATTACAGAAGTACCCATAAGTAAATTTTGATTTAAGGTATATTAGCTTGTGGCGCTCGGGGTTTTTATAGTCATTCATCGTCCTCTCTTATATCAGAGTTTTAAACCCTCGTCAATTGAGATTGCCGTTTTTTACTTTCAGGCATAGGGAGGAAGAAGACAGAAGGATTAACTGAGCGAAACTCAAGGTTGAGTAGGGATAGAAATAGCGAGAGGAAGCCAGGCATACGAACTTGATTATGGCGAATCGAGAACTCTCCAGTACTTTGAAGAACTTGAAGGTAAAAGTCCCGATTGATAAGTTATTATATTGAATTTGCCTTAACATTGAACATCTTCTATTGTGGAGGGATTCAGGTGGCTCAGAAACTCTCTGGTTTTATTTTTTTATTTGTTTTCTCGAGTCCTTGGAAGAACATGATACACGAACCCATGAGCGAGAAGTTCCTATCATCCTATTTCAATTGTTTTCTCGTTAGTTTATGCAAAGGGCAGCTCAGAAAACAGAGGAAACTAAGAAAGATGAAATCGTTACACCTGCTGGAGATTTTCCTCCATCTAGGGCTGTTAAAAGATGGTAGCTTTTCTTTCTGGAACCATTTCTGTGCTTCGGGATTAACATTTTTTTGCAAATCCGATTACTATAATTCACATATAAAATTAAAAATTTGCTTGCAGCTAAGTATTTTCTCTAATAAATTAGCTTAGTTGTGAATTCCATAACTTGTAATGAGATTTTAGCCGGAACCAGACCTCATATCTTAGAGCTTGCCACATGTGTGCGTGAAGTTTTAGGGACTTGGGATTAGGATAAGGGGCCGGGGGGTGTCATGGTTGTTGTTGAAATTAGGTTGGAATTGAAGGCTAGTGCTATCTATGGTTTTGTCCTACCAAATAAAAAAAACTATTGCGTGTGTGAAGTTGGAGGGGCTTGGGGAGGGAGAAGGGGGAGTGGGGATGTTTGGAGTGGTTGTAGGAATTAGATGTATTGCTATTTGCTAGTGTTTGAGCAAGATGGGGAATTGAAAGATAGTACTGCCTGATGGTTCCGTGCTACATAAATAGTAAACAGTCAAAAAATGATATTGTAATACATTTTTTTCAATACTACAAAACTAAATGGTAGATTTTCGCAATTTCGGTGTAGGTAAATAATGTTTACCATTTTGTCTAGGGTTACTTGCTACAGAGTTTTGTGCATTATGTTCTCATTTCTAAAAGTTGTAATGATATGGTGTTTAATGTACTCTCTGAAACGATTTTTTTGTTTACTGGGATGCCTGGTCACATGCAGGGTTGTATTTGAAGCTGATCCCCACCCCGGGGTGACAAGAGGTCGTATGTCATTTTTAAGTTTTAACCCTTCTGTTGATGTGAGTACGAAGATTTTGAGTACAGCAACTTCCTGTATTGCTTTTTATGTTGTTACCTTCTTATTCTGGAGGCTCATCTTTGCTAGAAACTTAATGAAGAAGCACCTGACCATAGCGAGACTAAGTCGGCTTCTACAAGTTCTGGCAGACAAAATGAAGAAATGCCCGTCAGGTCAGTTTCTTCTTCCTGCCGTTTTTTTAATGGAGGCACACAAACTCTCTGCCATCGCATCCTTGCAGGACAGATGCTCCATTATTATAGTAGTGAAGTTGCAAGTGATCTGGGCAGAGGTTTATTTGTTAGTGGTAATATGCCATGGGAAGGGGATAAAGAAAAACAATGAATTGCTAACATATTTGACGGAAGAGTTTTGAGTGTGTTTTTTATTTTATTATTTTTATGACGGACGAATTTTTGAGTTAACCTGCTGTTATGTTATTACAGGGAAAATGGGTCTTCATGTTTAGGGTTGGCTAAATTGAAATTGGATCCTCCATGCAATGATGCAAATGGTGATCTAAAGAGGAAGCAAGCTGAAGTTGGTTACGCAGGGAACACAAACAAATATAGGAAATATGATCAAGAAAGCCAAGATTCATCACCCAGTAGCAGTCGTCAATCTAAGAAGCTACACAAGCGTCGAAACCTGGACCGGAATGCTCAACATTCCAAGTTTCGTAACAAAAATAGGTGAGAGTAAGGGAGATCTGGGAACTGCATTGTTCGTATCCTCTCTCTAAGCTCCAGTCGTCAGGGATTCCATTTGTTTGTGATTTTTCCTTTGGGCACAAATAGAGTTGCACTATTTATCACCATATAGTTCACATTGTGTTTTAGTGTTGAACGTAATTAGTCTCTTAATAAACAGATAAATGAAATATCGGACCATAATTTCCTGACAGCAAATGCAAACTAGAACTTGTTCTACAGGAGTTCTGATCCAACGTCATACATATAAGGATGCTTACTATCTTTTGGATGGCTTGTTTGCAGGCTTCCAAAAGGAGAGAGCATGAATCACCCTGCCTTTCCATCCCTGGAGCATCCACTTTCCATCTTGGTCTACTGAAAAGTTCTTGTGGTACTCCGTCACCACTTTATTCTTGACATATTTGAATAGTTCTTCATCCAGTGGAACCTGCTTGAAACCAGCTCTCTCAATCCGAACTTGCCACTGCTTGTATGTCTCCGGCCTGTTTACTCTCTCCGTTCCCTCGCAGGCTATAACATTCAAAGCATCTTTCCCGTAGATTTCCCTCTCTAATGGCACTCTGTACTCATCTTCCTGGGGAATCGTGGCTTCAAGCATGTCAAACATACATGAGAAGTAGAACAATGCTTCTCTGAATCTGGTTGCGAAGAAAGGTGTGTTGTACGTGCCATTGTTGACTCCATGGATGAACATATCAGGGTTGATCTTCTTGATCAAGCGTAGAACAGCATCTCTCGGGCTGTTGACCACCACCGTCTCATCAGGCACATTTTGGAGGCGGTACATAGAGTTGACAACAAGCAATTCATTCCCTTCAATCCTGAGATCCTCCACTGTGATAGTTTCCCATTTCTGTGCTATTGCATTGTACTCGAATGGGACACCAAATCTCTTACAGTACTTGGCAAGACGGCGGCCGGCTTCCGCCACCCTTTCTGCTGGCCGGAAGCCCGGTTGAGGAAAATCTATCCCAGTAATGCGAAGCTTTGGAGGTCCACCAGGCCTGTCTGATAAGGTGCGGATAAGGCATGGCCATTGGAAGCCATACAGAATGCCAAAATCAACAATGTGAAGCGATGATGCTCCGGTAGCTAGCTTCCGGATAGTTCTATTGGCAAGTACATTCGACATCTGTTTGAAAGGGCACGCAGTTATAAGCGTTTTGTAAGCTTTTAGTATCTCAGCTGCTGAGATCCTCTTTTTGGTGATGGCAGCATATTGCTCTGTTCCAGTGCCAGCCAAACGAGCCTCGAGTGCATTGGCAAAGTAATAAGCAAGCCTTTCTGTGTAATCCCCATGAGGAGAAGAGTGTTGCCTTATCCGGATCAACAGATCATTGACAGTTCTGCCGTCGAAGCTCGACGCAGCCTGCGCACATTGCAGCAGCAAACTTCTCAGATCCACCACTTCTTTTGCGATGATGATGTTTTTCTTGCCTCCTTTCGGCCTCCCTCGGATTGATGGCTTCCGCTGCTCGTTTTGCTGGGATTTCTTCTTTGCCTCTTGGTATGCAGGTGAGTTATAACAAAGCAACACATCGTCGTATAATTCCAATGGCTCATGCTCAGTTACACTGTTGGCCAACTGCTTGCTCATCCCGTTTTCTTCAAGTAATTCATCATCTTCCTGGTAACGGTTCTTCTTTTCTCTAGAACTGCTTGAAGACGGATCCACCTTTCTGTTTGATTCCAACTCAAGCCCGTGGATCTCATGAGTCAAGAAAACGTTTGTAATGTCCCCAAATGATTGCAAACCATTAGAATACTGAACCACAGACGAATCAACAAAACTTCTGAGATCAGAGGAGTTGTCGTGACTGTTTTTGTCAAGATTGTCATTGAGAACATCGTACAATGACTTCTCTGTGGCTTGAAGGGCCAAGCAGTCATGGAGCATACATGGCTTATTTTCTAAATCTTCTTCCTCCATAAGCATCTGGGTTATGAACTTGAGAACTGAGCCTTCCCCCTCAGACGAAGCAGATTCATCAGAAGGGGATGATTGCACGTTTGTTTGAGGAGAAAGCTCCTCCCCAGAAGAGGATTCATCAACAGGGAAGATCGGATCTTTTGTCGGGACAGAAGACCCAGAGTTTGTTTTGTATGCAAGAACCTGACTTTCATCGGGGAAAACTGATCTCGTTCGACAATTCAGCTGGAAATCATTTGTGGGAGGCAAGTAACCATGAACTAGACTATTCATGTGAAAAGGATTGGAAGTTTTTCAGAAACTTGGGAGCAAAATATACTAGAAATCCGGACAAACTCAAGAACTGGAAGGTACCTTAAAGAGAAAGGAACGACGGAAGAAAAGCAATCCACAGATATAGTCTGAACTGAAGAGTGAGTGAAGGAAAAAGATTGGATAAATAAATCAAGTGATGGCAGGAGGAAGATGCATGGAAGGAAAAAGAGGCTATCCTGTCAGCCTCATCCCACTCTGCAGTTTTGACTTTTTTTGTGGTTCCCCCC
>JAOYMZ010033244.1:0-16280 GCA_025802335.1 Pinguicula primuliflora | reverse complement strand
TTTTAGATTTTTTCGGCGGCGAAGCCGCCGTAATATTAATTCTAAAATTATAAATTTATAAGATTCATACATTTTTATAATTTATACTACCAAAACGGGACGAAAAGGGAGGGGGTGCCTCATATCGCGGTTCCAAAAATTAGTGTAATATAGCATTTCTCATACAGAATGGAGGATATATTCTTCGGTAAGGCAGTGATAATTATCCAAGAAATAAGACCTCTAAAAAATGGTAATGCATCTCTCAAGAGGAAAAGTGCAAGCTAACACAAAAATTTATGTATTTACAAATCTCATTTGTTCCTTTCTATGTCATCTTCTTCAGGTCTTATTCGATGATTTTTTTTCCCTTTACCGTGACCCAAATACTTGTTCCAAATCTTCATCGTCACCAACTTTCCTCCTTGCTTTTATTGTCTCCAGATTCTTTAATTTTCTGCATTGTTAGAGGAGTGACTGAAACAAATCTAAACCCGGCAGACAATACCAATAAAAAATATATATTTAACTGAAGAAATATTAGCAATCAAAGATTTACCATTAGGTAATTCTTTTGGACTCTGATGCTTGTTGGAACAAATCCAGAATTTCAAGATTGGGCTTAGTTAAAATTTTTAAAAAATGAAACTAATATAAATTACGTAAATAATATTTAAAAATATGTATCTAATATATTATAATAAGTACATGATATATAATGTTTTCTGAATAATTACTCGATAGGCGGCATTAATGATATAACAAGTACATGATATACAACGGCATGCATCTACAAAAACAGAACAAAATACTATGATAATTTAGGTCAACCCAAATTTTCAATAAAATTTAATTTTTTTAGGAGGTTGCTGGGGGTGCTCTCCCTCCCCAGTGGATCCGCCAATGCTTTGTGCCCTATATTGCTTGCAAGGATGTAGATGAGGTGCTGCAAACCTGTTGCTAGGACTCTATGGTAAGGGGAGAACTAAATCTAATGTGATTCAAAGAAACAATACTTATTTTTCATTGAATGATCTTCTTCTTTACAAATCTGTTCTTTACATAGAACTTCTGGAAATATGAAGCAACATAAGCAGTAAATGAACTACAATTCTCAACAACTCACAACTGCCACCCTTTACTCACTAGATCCTTGTGAGCCATTAATCTTCTTGCACCGCTAATACACCACGCCTCCCGGCTTACCTTGATGATCCTCTAGCTGATCACTTGTTTGTGGATTGCCTCCTGATCTGACATCACCCTCCTCTTCAACAGCACACTTGTCCACAAGTGTGGGGGAAGACACTGCCTTATTTGCCAAGGTCCAAACTATGGTAAGGGACATTGAGCTCCAATATAAACTTTACATCCAGAGGAATCAAACTAAAGGTAATTGGGATGTATGGAGAGAGACTAGAGAAAATCACTCTGAAGATCATCGAATTTGCACACAGTATTGGTATTAATCTCTCATTGTGTGAAAAAGAAACTGTCCAGAATCTTGTGTTGTCAAATCTTCATAACCTTGAAGCCTCAAGACATACTAATGGACATGAGGGCAACCTTACTGTGATCTGAATAAATGAAGCAACAAGAGGAGGTATTTGGTACCGAAAGTTGTAACCAAATGAAGATCATAAGCTGGAACATACGTGGATGGGGACATTACACAAAGAAAAGACTTCTTAGAGCAATGATTAGAAAGCAATATCCAGATATTTTTACAATCCAAGAAACTAAATTGCAAGGAATGGATGTGAGGCTGATAAGGCGGCTATGGGAAGGGCAGACTGACATTGATTTTGTTTTTAAGGAGTCTATTGGGGCATCAGGTGGTATACTTGTTACTTGGCAAATCAGTAAATTCCAAAAGATTGCACATTGGATAGGCACACATTCTATATCTGTATCTGGTTTCTTTGAAGGCCATGAAATCCACCTTATCAGTGTTTACTCTCCCTGTGTGCTGGCAGAAAAGAAAATATCATGGCAAGAATTACTCAATTATAGAATGACAAGAACGGGATACAAGTTTGGTATCATTGGGGACTTCAATGCAGTGAGGTCGCCAACAAAAAGGGTTGGATTAACCTAATTTATGACTTCTGAAGGAAATCTATTTTCTGGGTTTATTGCAATTGCTGAGCTTATTAATCTACCATTTATTTGTGTTGATTATATGTGGTTCAATCCTGATGGGTATGGTGCCAGTAGATTAGACAAAAACCTACTTAGTGAAAATTGGTTAACTCGCTGGCCGAAGCTACAACTAACTTCTACGGACAAGGGGTTATATGACCACTCTCCAATCCTACTTTCTGAAGGGGTCAAGAACTGAGGGCCTAAACCTTTCAGGTTTTACGATGTCTGGCTAAAGGATGCTACACTAGCAAAATTAGTGATAGCAAATTTGAACTTTTATGTCCCAATCAGTTCCACAAAAAGTAGAATCCTTCAAGAAAAACTAAAAGTCCTAAGAGATTTGATCAGACAGTGGAATAAAGATATAAATGGAGATGTTCCAGCAAGAATTCGTCAGTTGCAACAGGTAATACACTTTTTTGATGCAAAAATAGTATTGTCTATCCTCACCCCACAAGAAGTTTATATGAAAAGTCTAGCATGGGTAGAACTAAAAGTTTGCAATATTACCAAACTTCTATTATCCAGAAAAAGTCTAGGCAAAAATGGGTCAAAGATGGAGATGCGAACTCCAAGTTTTTTCATGCATCACTCAGGAAAACGAGATATCATATGGATATCCACGGGCTCTTTTTTGGAGATCATTGGTTGGTGGAGGTGCAAGACATATAAAAGGACTGAAATATTTCTTCCAGAGTCATTTTAACCAATCAACTCCCATGAAGCCGAAAGTAACGTCAAGCCCTGAAGTAAGACTGGACTCTGGCCAGGATGCAACACGGGTTGCAACTTTCACTGAGGAGGAAGTAAAGAATGCAGTTTAGAGCTGTAATGGAAATAAAACCCCAGGACCTTGCGGTCTGAACTTTCATTTCATTCAGAGATTTTGGGAAACAATTAAGCAGGACTTCCTGGAATTTTTTGTGGAGTTCTACAACACTGAAAAAATTGCAAAAGGTTTGAATGCATTATTCGTTACCTTGGTCTCAAAAGTTTATAGAGCCATTTGTCCTGAACATTTCAGGACAATCTCTCTAATTAATTGCTCTTACAAAATACTTGCATGCGATTAGACTGAATAAGGTTATGTCGGGTCTAATTTCTAACAAGCAAACTGGGCTTCTAAAGGATGAAATATCTGTGAAAATGAAGCTATTGATTCAGCATGAAAGCAAAAGTAGAGGCTAGTTATGGTCAAGGTGGACTTTCAAATGGCCTTTGATTATGTGGACTGTATCTTCTTATCGATAAGTTATGCAAAACATGGGTTTTTGTGAAATTTACTCAATAGATTCATGAGTGTATATCTGCCGCCAACTGTCTCAGTCTTAGTGAATGGTAGTCCAACCCGTAAATTTTCTCCCCAACGTGATCTTAGACAAGGAGATCCATTGTCTTCATTTCTGTTCCTAATGGCCGCAGAGGCCCTTGAATGGATATTAGCAGCAACTTATAACATTTAGAGATATCGTGGCATTTCTATGGGACAGATTCACTTAAGGCAGTTGCAGTATGCTGATGATACATTAATATTCAGTAATGGGACACTAGAGGACATCAATGAATTAAGTTTTCCCTAAAGTGTGTAGAAACGATAAGTGGGCAGAAGTTAAATTATAAGAAGACACGAATATATAGAATCAATGTACCTGAGCATCAACTGAATGATTTTTTCCAGATCTTACAGTGGGTAAATTCTATCCCTTTCTTATACCTTGACATGCCTATAGGTGAAAAATCAAGTTGGTGCAGACTATGGAAACATACTCTGGAAACATACCCTAGAAAGTTATCCAGTTGGGAACTTCATTATCTATCTTTTGGGGGCAGGATCGTCCTACTCAAATCTGTGATAACTAGCATCCCAGTGTATCTCATGTTTGTTTATAAAGCTCCAAAGAAAATCCTGAAGAAGATGATGCAGCTTGAAAGGAAATTCATATGGGGAGGAGGTGTTAAAACAGGATGCAAGATAGCTTGGGTGGCTTGGACTGACATCTGCCAATTCTGGGAGGATGGAGGTCTTGGTATAAAACATCTTGAAGAATAAATGAAGCCTTGCTCCGGATATGGGGTCGACGTCTACTACAGAACCAAGACAGCCTACTTTGGAAAGAGATACTAGAATTAGGCCTATCGACCGGTATTGGTATACCGTCAGTATAACGATTATCGATCGATTTTCGGTCGGTACCAACGATAATGCCGAATATAATATAATCAATTATTGTTAGCGATTGACTTTATAAATAAGGAAGGGATAATTATAAATTCCTTCCTTATATGAATCCTGTTATTATTGGGATTGTGAGAGTGTGTGAAGATTGTGGACTCTATGCTATATGTATCCCAAAAATCATAGTAGAAACACACAACAAAATGGAAGAGCTCTTCCCATTGCGTAGGCTATTGCCGAACCACGTAAACCCTCGTATTTTTCTTTACAATTTTGCTTATTATGGTATTGGAACAGTGTTTTCGATCGTGAAACATGCGTTCATCATCTATCTAAATTTAGGTACTTTTTTCGACGTACATCACCGTAGATCATGGGAAAAACCATGATTACGAGTCACCCATCGTCATCGATGCCTCTCACGATGGCTAATGTATTTATCGTCTTTCGCTAAATTTTTGCAATCTCCGGCTGGATACAGTTTTTTCCAGAGAATTTATTCAGTCATCGTTGCCATTATTCAGTCAGCACATGCATAGACTGTCGTCACGAGTTTCTGTTGGGAGGTTTCGTGCTCGTGGTCTCTCATTCCGTCATCTCCGACACTCACGTGTGTTTTGGCTAGTGGTATCTATCCATCGTATGTTTCTCCAGCTATGGTCTCGTTGCTGCCGTCAACCCACACAATATCAGATGTTTGTCAAAAACTCACCGTCGAGAAGGACGTGTTGAACCGCACCTTCTCTGCACCGCCATCGTCAAGTTTTGGAGAAGATGACCCAAAAGGTTTTAAAGTGGAGGGGAAATTACTTGAGTGCCCTCAAATGTCTTTTATGAATAGTAGTGGTGTGGATTCATTTGCCATGTCAATAAAAGACTCAACATTTAATTTGGACAATGATTTGGATATCAATTTGGGCTGAGTGAAGGAGCCTATGCGAGATTTTGAAAAATTTGATGAAACCTACATCTCATATGTGAATATTTGATTGTTGAGCGGCTGATACTATCACCCATGATGCTTTTGATATTATTCCAGTACAAAGGCCCGAGAAGAAAGTAGTCCAGACGACAAATGGTGCTTTTGCCCCTAATAAAGGAGCTGGTGTTATCGAAATCTCTCCTTCAATGACATTGTCCGATTGTTAATATGTGCCCTCACTATCTTATAAGTTGTTATCCATAAGTCATGTTACAAAGGAGCTTAATTGTGTGGTGATGATGTATTCATCTTTCTTTGTCTTACAGGATATCAATTCGAAGAAAATAATTGTGCATGACACTGAGAGGAATGGCTTGTACTATATTGACGAAGTGGACTCGATACCGGGAAGGATGCTCTTGACTTATGGGTCAACCCAATTCAAAAGTTGGTTGTGGCACCCACGTCTTGGTCACCATTCTCACCAATATCTTCGTCGGTTATTTCCTCAATATTCTAGTACTCATTTTAACTGTGAAATCTGTATTTTAGCTAAGTGTCATAGGCATTCATTTCCTCTTTCAAATACTTGTGTCTCTCATATTTTTTTCTTGGTACACTTTTTTTTTCTTGGTACACTCTGATGTTTGGGGTCCTGCACCGTCGGTCAGGGGACAGTGATTCGATATTTTATTCTATTTATTGATGATTGTTCTAGAATGACATGGGTGTACTTTCTCCGTCACAAATCTGAGATTTTTGAGAAATTTTCTCAATTTATCGTATGATTTTTACTCAGTTCAAAACGAAAATCTAAATCCTTCGGTCTAATAATGGGGGGGGGGGGAATTGTCAATCAAAATGCTCTGAAAATGGTATGTTGCATCAAACTACTTGTTCCTATACCCCTCAACAAAATAGTGTGACTGAAAGAAAAAATAGTTTTTTGTTTGAAATTGCCCGTGCCCTGATGTTTGAGTCAAAGGCTTCACATTATTTCTAGCCTGAAGTTGTATCTACAACCACATACCTTGCCAATCTTCCTACACAAGTTTTGAATTTTCATACACCTATACAGGTTTTATCTGAACATTCTCTCGAATTCCACCACCCTTGACTATGACTCCAAGAGTTTTGGGTTGCTTTGTGTATATTCATGTTCCGAAGGTAAATCGATCCAAGTTCGATCTTTATGCAGAAAAATGTGTCTTTGTGGGGTATGTGAGATCCCAAAAGGGGTAAAGGTGTTATAATCATGTTATCCGTAGGATGTTTGTCACTATGGACTGTGATTTCATTGAAAGTGAGTATTTGTATCATACACCTACCCAATCAAGAAGTCAGGGGGAGACAGGTAACACTAGTGGCGTCATTGATTGGTTGAGTTCTTTCTTCAACGAGTCACCACAACAATCTCTGACGGTGCCTCAAGCATCGTTGCCCCCATCAACCACTTTAATTTCACCCTCATCATCTCATGTGTCTCACGCACGAGTACTACCTGAGCCAGATCATGAGTCAGGTAGATCGCCCACTCCGGAACACGATGGTGATATGGTATAGTCGGACCTACCAGGGCAACTTCAAGTGTCTTCTTCGATGGATACTCCGGTAAATACACTATCACCTCCTGAGCTTGTTGATTCTTTGGATATTGTGGACACTCAAAGTAATGCAGGTTCTCCATGTCCTATTATTCCTGTTCGGATTTTACCTGAGAGGTCTACCCGGGGCATTCCTCGGAAGAAATTCACACCTGAGCATGATCCAAAGACCAATAGGTACCTGAATGTTGATGTTGTCAGGGGGAGCATGTCTGAGTCGGCTCGTGCATTTGCGATAGCCATTTATAACAAGGATGTTCTTCGTAGTGAGAGAGAAGCATTGCAGATTCCGAAATGGAGAGAGGCGATGGAAATAGAAATGAATGTCCTGAAGAAGAGTGAGACATGGGAGGTGCATGATTTACCTCTGGGAAAGAAGTCTGTTGGGTGTAGATGGGTCTTTACCATCAAAAGAAAAGCAGGCAGCACGATTGAGAGGTTCAAAGCTCGTTTGGTTGCAAAGGGATACACTGAGACATATAGAGTGGATCATTCAGGGACATTTTTCCCTGTGGTCAAACTGGATACTATTCGGGTCTTATTCTCATTAGCTGCGAACTTGGATTGGCATATTCACCAGTTTGATGTGAAGAACGTGTTTCTGCACGGCGACCTATCTGAGGAGGTGTATATGGCCACCATCTGGTTTCTCATTTGGTTTTCAGTCCAACGAGGTATGCAGATTGAAGAAAGCGTTGTATGTATTGAAGCAGTCACCTAGAGCCTGATTTAGAAGGTTCACCATATTTATGAAGAAATGTGGATACATTCAGAGTAACTCGGATCATATCCTGTTTCTGATGCGACGAGCTCAAGGTATTACATGTCTTATTATCTATGTTGATGATATGGTTATTATAGGGGATGATATTGATGAGATTGGAGAACTGAGGAGGAATTTGTTTCACGAGTTTGAGATGAAGGACCTTGGAATGTTGAAGTATTTTTATGGTATTGAAGTGATGCAGTCCAAACACGGGATTTATATTTCTTGGACATCAAGTCAAGATATATGGTCTAAACCAATGAGTAAAATGCATAGTCTCAACTGACTAATCAATTTTCATCACATATGTGCATGTGTCACAATCGTCTCCAATATTTATTGAACAAACAACAAACACAAACTAAGCTGATTTGCATCGAGTTATCTCCCATGGTGTGAGATACTGATTGCTGAATCACTGGACAATGTGGAAAAGAAAATTCTTGATATGGTTTGAGAAATGTCAATCATACTCGGGCGATCAGATGGATCTTTCTCGAGGCAGTTGTGGATCATCTTGAACAATACCAAGGCGATGTCAGGTGGGTAGTTTCCTTGTAAACAAGGATCCATCAGGTTCCTCAGACTTTCTAGTCCTTCTTCTTCAGACAACACAGGAGTTATGACATCTGATAAATGAAAGTTTCCTCCTTGACTCAGCTGGGAGACTCCTTTTCCTGTAAGTATCTCGAGCAAGAGAACCCCAAATGCATATACATCCAGCTTTGGAGAGACTAAGCCATTCTCCAAATACTCAGGAGACATATATCCTTGGGTGCCAACAATGTGTCTCGTCAAGGCGAATTCACCTTCCTTCACATCCGCAGATCTCGCAAGACCGAAATTCGTAATCTTTGCTCTGAAATCCTGATCGAGAAGAACATTATTGCAGTTCAAATCTTTGTGTATGTATGGAGGGGAACTATAATGATGGAGATAGTTTAGCCCTGCAGCTACATCCAAAGCAATCTGGAGTCTCGTGTTCCAGCTTAGAGTCCTTTCCTCATTTGTACTCTGAATCCAATCCCTCAATGGCCCGTTGGCGGCATACTCATAGACAAGATACCAATGTCCCTCGTTGAAGGAAAAACCACATAAACGGATAAGATTAAAATGATTAATCTTCTTTAATAGATTGATTTCTCCTGATAGATCCCCATTCAGTTTCTTGATTGCAGCAAAATCCCCATTGATTGTTCCTCTGTAAACAGAACCCTCGATCAAGCAATCGGGGCTGAAATCATGTGTTGCTCTTCTGAGTTCGTCGAAGGAGTAAACTTCTAGAGACTGTGCAATGCTGGAAAGGCTGTCTAACAAGTCCCGAGAGCATGAATCTTGTGAAAATTCCTTCTTTTTGAGTGGCTTCTCAACAAAATCAAAGCTCTGAGAGGACTCATCAGTAGCCTTGTCTCCTTCCATTTTCTTCGGCCTTCGGTAGAAGAAAAGGAAAGCCCACACACCCGCTGCAATAGCAATTCCACCACCAACACCAACACCAATCACAACATATATCCATGTTTTGCTGGTTCCGCCTCCAGGAGGAGTAGGTACTACCTCTGTCGACGGCGGCGGCGGCGGAGGCGGATGGACCGTAGCATTAGTACTTGTCGGCGGATCTAGAAGCGGAACCAGAAGCGTAGTAAAAGGAAATACGAGTGAATTCGTTTCAGACAATCCATTTGCTGCAAGGGTTGAATCTGTGGATACCCCGAATTGCCCACTTATGCTATCCACAGATTGCCCCCATGTAATCAAATAACTCAACAAATAATTGATACCCACATCTGTTTGATTCCTGGTTGGGCAAGCGCACCTTATGGGAACCGTGATTCGATCCCCGATCTTCAGATCTCTTTCCCCAATCGAATTCTGCGCTATGAGTGCTTGGCAGGTCGATAAACCTTGGAAAGTGTTGTTGGCTATCGAAAAATACGTGTCTCCAGAGACAATAACGTATGAAGCATTAGTCTGGTAGTGCTGTCCGGAGCAGGAACAGGTGACAGGAACCAGAACCACACGATCTGTTTCGAAGATTGCATTTTCTGAAACGGAATTGATTTTGGCAATCTCTGATTTATTTACCGACAAGAGGGTGGATATGGATGACACGGCGTTGAGAGGCGGTTGAGACCGGAAAGTTAGATACGTTTGGCAGCGGCGGTGCGCGCCGTTGCAGGTGTACCCCTGGACTGAATCGCCTGTACTGTGGCAGGATGTTGTCTCTTTTCCGGCGTATGGTTGCTGGGCAAGATTCAGAGGTGAAGAACAAATCAAAAGAATACAAATCGCAGAAAGGTAGCTCATTTCGATTGATGCGTGAGACAGACGAATCATGAAACGAAGTCAAGAGTGTGGGTTGAACTTTGAAGTAGACTTGAGGAATCACAAGAGCTCATGGGCTACCTTCCTGCGAAAATTCCAATCGATACATTTCAACTTTTTATATCATGTTGAAAGTGGATATGATACCTATCTAGTAACGACTAACTGCACAAGACCAGGTCAGAAAGATTCGATTTATCAATTGAAGAAGTCAATTAGTTAGTTGTTAGTCATGTTCTGTCCATTAGTCATGTTCCGTCATGTTGTCCTAGTTAATCGACTATTTGCTTTGAACAAGTCAGGATCACTACTTAGAATTGTAGGAGAGTCTGCTGAGTCTCGTACCTTCCTTCATTCGATAAGAAAAGATTTCCCCTTCAGCAAAGCACTTCATATATCTTGCTTTGTTTTTGCAGCCTCAATCTTGACAATTGATATCGGAGTCATGACTGACAACAGCTTTGTACAACAAGCCATTCCCAGATTTGACACCCACTACGACCATTGGAGTATGCTGATGGAGAATTTTCTTCGGTCCAAAGAATATTTGATGCTTATTGAGCCCGGACTGGCTTCAGCAGCTGAAGGATCAGAGAAAAAGCTTATTGATAATCTTAAGCTGAACGATCTCAAAGCTAAAAATTATTTATTCCAGGCAATTGATCGGACGATCCTGGAAACCACTCTCAAGAAAGATACGGCTAAGGATATTCGGGACTCTCTCAAACAAAAGTACAAAGGAACGACAAGGGTGAAGAGAGCACAACTTCAGGCCTTGCGTAGGGAGTTTGAAGTACTTCATATGAGCTCAAATGAGTCCGTGGACGATTATATTGGGAGGACACTCTCCATTGTCAATAAAATGAAGTCTCATGGGGAGGAGATGAAGAATATTGTGATTATTGAAAAAATCTTCCGTTCAATGAGCCCAAAACATGACTATGTTGTTTGCTCCATTGAGGAGACAAATGATCTCGATGAAATGACAATTGATGAATTACATAGCAGCCTCCTTGTGCACGAGCAGCGACTGAGTCGTCACACTCCTGATGAACACGCTCTGCAGATTACCTATGGCAGACGAGGAATAGGACGTGGGGCTGGTACTAATGGTAGAGGCAGGGGAAGAGGAAGAAGTCGTCTAGGAGGATTAAACAAATCTGTTGTTGAATGTTATCGATGTCATGCTCTTTGACACTTCCAATGGGAATGTTCCAAACCCGCCCATGAATCTCGTGCAAATTATGCTGAAGCATATGAGGAAATGCTGTTGATGGCACTTGTAGTTTCAAATCTTGATCCATTGGAACATGTCTGGTTCCTGGACTCTGGATGTAGCAACCACATGTGTGGTACGAAAGACTTGTTCACAGACCTCAACAACAACTTTCGGGAGACAGTTAAACTTGGAAAGAGCTCCAGACTCCAAGTTCAAGGCAAAGGAAATGTTAGAATGGAAGTGAAGGGGTGAGTTCATGTCATAACTGGTGTGTTTTATGTTCCTGCACTTACAAATAACTTAATGAGTATTGGACAGCTGCAGGAAAGAGGATTGGCAGTTCTGTTTCGTAATGGTGAGTGTAGAATCTACCATGATGATAAAAGTTTGATTATGGAGACTCAGATGACCCAAAACCGCATGTTTATGCTCACTGCTCGTCATACTCATCAACCAGCTGAAGATGTTCAATGCTTATTCTCTCAGATAAGTGATTCAGCTACTTTATGGCAGCTTTGCTACGGGCATCTTAGCTGGGAGGGACTCAACACTTTAAAAGATCACAACATGGTTGAGGGACTGCCATATTTCTAGGCATCCAAATATATATGCGAAGATTGCCTCAAGGGGAAGCCACACTGAGAGCCATTCCCTCAAGAAAGCCTTAAGAGAGCTGCTAGTAGACTGGAGTTGATCCATGCTGACTTTTGTTGTCCTATTTCACCAATATCCAATGGTAAGAAATGCTATTTGCTCACTTTCATTGAAAATATGAGCAGGAAAATGTGGGTGTACTTCTTGAGTGAAAAATAAGAAGCACTCACCATGTTTTAAACATTCAAAAGCAAGGTTGAGAAAGAAGCTGACTCTTGCATTCGCACCCTGAGGACTGATCGTGGAGATGAGTTTACATCCACTGCATTCAACGAGTACTGCGTAGAAATGGTATACAAATGCATCTCACAGCACCCTACACTCCTCAGCAAAACGGGGCAGTAGAAAGAAAGAACCACACAATTATGGATATGGTGCGAAGTATGCTCATTACCAGGCATGTCCCTCGGTCTTTTTGGCCAGAAGCAGTGAATTGGGCCATTCATGTTCTGAACTGCTGTCCAACAGCTGCTGTCAAAGGCAGAACTCCTGAAGAAGCTTGGAGTGGAAACAAGCCCTCTGTTGCTCACTTCCGTATATTTGGTTGTGTATCTCATGTACATATTGCTGACCAAAGAAGGACTAAACTTGCTGACAAGAGCCTTAAGTAGGGATCTAAGGCGTATAGAATCTTTGATCCTGCTACTAACAAAATGTTTTTGAGTAGGGATGTGATCTTTGAAGAGGATCAGCATTGGCAGTGGAACACAGCTAGCACAACTCCCATTTCTGATGAGCTAGAGTGGGAAACTAAAGAAGAAACTCCTAAAGCCACAAATGAAGACGTGCATCTTGATTCTGATGAAGGTAACAACTTACTGTCTAATGAATATGAACAAACCCCTGATGAAGATGATTCACCCATCAGTGAACTACCAAGACGAGCTCACACGCCTCCAATCTGGATGGAAGATTATAAATCAAGTCAAGGATTGTCAGATGAAGAACACTTCACCTGACTGTGGTCACTGATGGAGATCCTTCCTCATTTGACACAACAGTTCAATCTGTAAAATGGAGACACGCAGTGGATCAAGAGATCCAAACTATTATGAAGAATGAGACTTTGAAACTGACAACTTTACCTGCAAGCAGCAAAGCAATATGCATGAAGTGGATATACAAAACCAAAAGGAATGAGCAAGGGGACATTGACAAACACAAGGCATAGTTAGTAGCTAAAGGCTACTGTCAAGAACATGGAATTGATTACTCTGAGGTATTTGCACCAGTTGCTCGCATGGTACCATCAGACAAAATATTTCCCCTGCTGCTCAACATTCATGGACCATATTCCAAATTAATGTGAAGTCGGTATTTCTGCATGGAGCTTTGAGTGAAGAAGTCTATGTTGAGCAACCACAAAGTTATGTGATTAAGGGGCAAGAACTATGGCTCTTCGTCTAAAAAAGGCCCTCTACGGACTTAAGAAAGTCCCCAGGGCATTGTACAGCAGAATTGATGAATACTTCAGCAAGGTTGGTCTTGAAAAATGTTGCTACGAGCCCACATTGTTTAGCAAAACTACCACGCAGGGGAAGATTCTGATTGTCTGCCTCTATGTAGATAATCTAATCTACACTGGAAATGATTAAAGGATGTTACAACAATTCAAGAATTCTATGAAGGAAGAATTTGACATGTCAGATCTTGGAAAAATGCGCTTCTCCCTTGGAATCGAGGTAACACAAAATCCTGATAACATTTTTATTACTTGGCAGAACTATGAAAGTGAACTTTTGTACAGATTTCATATGAGTGATTGCAATCCAGTACATAATCCTGTTGTTCCAGGTCATAAACTTACAAAGGATGTGGGGGTTAACATTAATTGATAGTACACTCTACCAACAGCTTGTTGAAAGTCTAATGTATTTTATAGCTACACGTCCAGATCTCATGTTTGGTGTGAGTATGATTAGCAGATACAAGGAGAAACCTACAAAATGTCACTTTTTTGCAGCAAAACGTATCCTACGGCATGTCAAAGGAATCATACACTTTGGCATCTACTACAAGCAAGAGGGAAATCACAAGCTCATTGGTTACACAGATTGTGATTAGCTAGAGACCTTGATGACCGGAAGAGCACCTCCGACTATGCCTTCATATTGAACCCAGGAGCTGTCTGCTGGGCATCTAAGAAGCAACCCATTGTCACACTATCCATCACTGAAGTATAATTTGTGGTAGCAGCATTCTGCGCATGTCAAGTGGTATGGCTTTGTAGAGTTCTTAAAATTCTGAATCACCAACAGCATGAGCCTACCCCTGTCTTCTATGATAATGTCTCCACCATAAAGCTCTCGAAGAATCTCGTGATGCATGGATGCAGCAAGCACATAGACGTGCAATTTCACTTCTTGAGGAATTTCGTTCAAGATGAAGTTCTAGAATTAACTCATTGTCCATCAACACAACAGGTTGCAGACAATTACCAAGCCTCTGAAGCTTGAGCTATTTCTGTAGCTACGAACACAACTTGGAGTATGTGCCAATCCAAACTATAAGCTGAAAATTGATGCATTTTCAGCTGAGGAGAAGATGTTGAAAGTAGATACTGATCACTATCTAGTAACGGCTAGCTGCACAAGACCAAGTCAGAAGCAGGATCGGTTTATCAGTTGAAGAATAAGTCAATTAGTTAGTTGTTAGTCATGTTCTGTCCATTAGTCATGTTGTCCTAGTTAATCGAGTACTAGTTGCTTTGAACAAGTCAGGATCACTACCTGAATTGTAGGAGAGTCTGCTGAGTCTTTGTAAAGTTATTTATATAACTCGTACCTTCCTTCATGCAATAAGAAAAGGTTTCACCTTCAGCAAAGCACTTCATATATCTTGCTTCGTTTTTGCAGCCACAATCTTGACAGTTCCACTGGGCGTTCGGGGGTCGGCCAGTGCTCAGGGTGCCTAGGCGGTGTCTAACCGCCAGCCGAACACCTTTTTTAACAGGAACTAAAGATAATAAAATAATAATAATAATAACTGTTAAAGAGGGATTGACCAAGTGGTTAAAAGAGTGACAATTGCACTCACAGATCACAGATTCAAATCCCCCAATGACATTACCTATAAAAAATTAAAAAGTACACATATGAATATGCAAAAATATCCGAATATATAACAACTAAAAATAACTTTGTATTAGATGAGCTTGTCATCGTAAAATATGATATATTATATGTAATATTTGTGTATTATACTATTGATACAACGGACAATATAAAACATGAAACTTAATTATCAACATAAATTAACTTATGCATTATCAAAAATTTGAAAAAAAGACAGGAAGGTGGCCGTCAGCCTGAGTGGCTACGCAGTCGGCTGGGTTGCCCAGGCAGGCCAAACAGCCCCATATCGGGGTTGCCGGCTGGAAAAGGCCCCTAGGCAGCTGCACTCTTAAAAACACATATTCTTGATAGACTCTTAATTATATATATTAATGCATGAAGTAAAATCCTTAACATAAACTCATGAAAAGTTGTAAAACAGTGTGAGACAAATCCCTCTGAAGGTATTCTTTCATCTTGTCCCTATTCATCTCCTAAAGAGTATAATAGGTTTCACCATCACCAAATCTTCCACTGGCTTTCACCGGAGATGACCTAATATCGCCTTATATAGTCAAGAATCTCACGTGAGCATGCTTTCACGTCAATGGGGGTAAGCTTTCACATCGATGGAGGTGGATTCTATTAGGGAACCACAACTTCTCTGCCAAGGCTATGTAGCCATGAATTAGTTGTCCCAATTCTCACATATATTATATGAAAATGAATTAGTTATTATATAAATATGTTTACTTTGTACGTACTCTAATCTCATTTTTTTAACGCTTCAAGAAACACGGAACCTAAAACTTTCGGTTTCAAGAATCTGAAAATCTGAACATAAAAATTTATTTTTATAAAAATAAATTTATAATGGATATACTAATACAAGTGAAGCAAATTTTTTCAAGAATAAAAAGGAATTCAACACGAGAACTTCCCAGTGGGTCACCAACCCCAGTACTATTCTCGTCCAAGTATGCTTAACTTTAGAGTTTTGATGGGATCCGGTTCATTAGTACTGGTGTGATTGCACCAACATTCCATTCACAATCTATATATACATACACATACAAAACATTTCCTACTTAATTTAGCAACTTTTCCCCCAAAATAGTCCTATATCGTGCCATGTCCTGATATAACCCGTTAAGTCCCGACTCAACACATACAAAAACTTGATGGGCGTGCAAGTGCACACTGTCAAGTTATAATACAAAGCTGGGAGCAAGGGTTAGGTCCACAGGAGGGACTCATCAACATGCAATCATTTCACAACACCTATCAAAGTAACTTAAAATTCAAGGAGTTTTATCTAACAAACTATTAAGTAAAATTAAATAAAACTAATTACAACTAGAAGCTAAGAGAGTATAGCTCAAATGCTGTCACAACACTCGAACCAAACAACTCATAAATCCTAGTGATGATCACGAATAA
>JAOYMZ010033233.1:0-16280 GCA_025802335.1 Pinguicula primuliflora | reverse complement strand
AATTAGATCAAGGAGTCGGGTTACTCGACCAAGCACGACAATCACGACTGCAAGGTGTCGGGTGACCGAACGCAGGCTGCGGCTTGTATTCTTGAAAACAAATCGACTGAATTAACTCAGAGAAAGAACGTTCGAATCACGGAATTGAAATTTTCACGCAAAAATGCATGACCCATACCGAGAACTAAATAATACTGTCCATAAATCAGCTAGAATTCAGAATCAAACGCACCTTCAAAAATTGAACACGAATTAGATCCGTCATATTCACGCTGCGCCAGTTGAAGGTTACTTTTGCACTGCCCCAGCTAAGTTATGTTCATGATATATATGAAAAGAGAAGAATTGATTTGACAACGAAGGTCTTGTGGATTTGGAAGAAAATATATGTGGGGTTTTGGTTGAAATGTTACCACAAAAACACCCAGCAGTTTTTATACACACCTTAAACATGAAACTGAGACATTAGCTTGGTTGTGTTTTGCGTATGTCAGTAGACTGAGTAATTGTGGACTAGTCTTGCAACAGGCCTATGTATATATGTATTGTACATAAATGAAAATCTTAATTACACCCCCACCCCACTCCCTCACCGTGTCAAAAAATTAATGATCAGAATCAGTAATGCACCGTTGTACAAGCGTGCAAGGATATCCGTTACATTCAAATAAATAATCGCGATGCATTGCGGCCGCCACCGGAAAACCAACCTGCTGCAGATAGAGCAGTCCACCTCATGTCTTGCACGAGCATAGATCATTGAGTCATGTGTTGTGCTGTCCTTGAAAATAATATGGGGCTTGGGAAGGCCAATGAAGGTCTGCCTTTGGGCCATTACTTGGGTAGGCACTGAAGTTACTCTGTTTCATTAAACGAAATAAGAACTTATCAGAACAATGGGATATATCGATGAGACTGTTGTCACTTGCGTATCTTTCTCATTGCAGGGAGCACTATCGGATACATTAGCATAAGCAAAACCAAGTATACCCTAATTCTCACAGGCCCATCTAGCTGCCTATCATTTTTAAAAGGAGGCGATTACTTCATATCATAAATAACAGTCGATAGATCAAACCTGAGGAACAGCATAAGGATCATAAAACGAATATCCACCATCAAAATTCATTGGATGTGTAGCATATCCAGGCCCTGACAATAAACAATCGTAACTGTTTTTTGATGTTTTGAGAGACCGAATAGTATTTAAGTAGCAACAGCAGCATGCCAGTATGCTTACATGGATGAGATGGGAATGGAGCTCCAGGAGCCGGGAACGGAGCTCCAGGAGCCGGGAACGGAGCTCCAGGAGCCGGGAACGGAGCTCCAGGAGCCGGGAACGCAGCTGCAGGAGCCGGGAACGCAGCTGCAGGAGCCGGGAATGCAGCTGCAGGAGCTGGGAATGGAGCTGTAGGTGCTGAGTATGCTGCTGTAGCAGCTGCCGCCGCTCTTTTCTCTGCATTTGCAAGCCGAGAAAGTAATTGTTCTTTTTCATGTCTCATAGATACCAGATGCTGCTCCATTGCATCACTCAATTTCAAGTTGTAGGAATGAATTTCTTTCTCATATTTTATTGCATTCCTTCAAACACAAATGAAAGAAAAACGGCATTGTTATTTATTCCAAAAGATAAAAGATATCCATAACTTTTCCACCTATGGACAAATGTATTGTTTTAAAACGCAATAACATTGAGTCCTACTCCTATCTATGCATCACAGTTACCAACCAACATACGCAATCACAAGAAGTTATTCCTATCTTTAACACATGAACCATATATTGAATATGACTGCAAGGATGATTACAGGTTCATCAAATAATTTGAGATTTTTTTTATTATATAATTTGAGATTAAGCATCCAATTACCAAATATAATACCACATATGCATTGATGATTGAAACTCTGTTAGCTTCAGAGGTTGAATTCTCATTCAACTCTCCAACATCTAATGCACTATCCTATATTTAATGTAGTTCGATATCTTCCTGGATGAATACATCACACGAGAATTCCCACATATAAAAGATGAATTTTTGTCTAACCTTCCTCTATGGTTTTCCTTCTTCATAAAGTCGATCTCGGCCCTTATATCAGAGAGTTGCTGCGACTCTGGACGAGTACTCGCTAATTCGCGATTAATAGCCCTCGTCCTCCCCAAGAGCTCTTCACGCTCGGCTCTCATTCCATTAACCTCGGCTCGAAGTCGATCAAGCTCTTCCTTTAGCCGCTCAATAGACCGGGCCTCACCCTCCAATGTGAGTGACCGCTCTCGGATTTCACACACTCGAGCATTCCTTTCTGCCTTAACGGAGGATGCAGATGCGGATAGCCGGCCAATCTCCTTCTTAGCAAAATCCCAATCCTGCCGGAGTTCCACATGGCCCGCCGCGAGTCGCTGATTGTCGCGCAATAGAGTCTGTATTTCCTGTCTCTGGGCGGCAACGCGGCCCTCCATTAGATGGATTCCTTCCGCCGGAGGTAAACAATGACGGTGCTCGTCGACATGGCGGTGTTTAGGGCTGACAGCCTTCACCCGAGGAGTTTTACGCCGTCTACCCATGCCTTGTTGCAGAACCCTTGTCCGAATTGGGAAGAATTGGGCTGGAGTTTGGTCGATACGAAATCAGAGTACCAAAAACAATAATAATATTTTATTGACAAAAATTGGACAAGATACATTTCAATTGGAGACCCGATCGCCAGACCAGACCGGACAGACCAAACGTCTGCACTTTATTTTTAAAAAAAATTCAAAATAAAATTCTTATAATTCTAAAAAATATTTTATAAATCAAAAAAATTATTAAATAATACATAAAAATTTTGAAAAATTTACATAAAAATCGAATATCTTCTCCATTCATAACATTATCGGATCTTCTATTGTCACGCTCACAATCTCGGATGCAAGACAAGACTTCTACCATCTCGGATGTCAAACACGTTCTCCTATCGGTCACAATGAGTTTGCGGTGCTAAATGCCAACTCGGATGATACGAAAGACGCCGGAATGGTTAAGAAATCCCGAACTAAAATCGAAAGCACCGAGAACTCCAACAAACGAGAATTCCACCACTTCAAAATGTTAAAAGGCATATCATATACTACACATATTCTGTTAAATTCAAATATTCTTGGAAGAGTAGAAGAATTGTTGGTGATTTTTTAGAGGGGAGAGAATGGGATATTTATAGTTAAATTAATTGATTAAAAAAACTAAATTATTGCTCTAAGAGCCGTTGAACAATGTTGAACAATATTCAACGACTATATAGCCGTTGAACCAACTATAAGAGCCGTTTGGCTCTTGCAGCCATTGAGGCAGTGAAGTGCAGCTATCTCATATGCGATGTGTTCATTGTGCTCTGGACAATGAAAACGTCTCTCATCTATTCTTTAAATGTGGGCATGCTGCTAAAATCTGGAATGCCATATACTCTTGGCAAGGAATTACATATATTGAGACTATTCATCCTCTTGAACACCTAGCCGAGTATATAAAAAAAGTGAAAGGGAAAAATAGTCAAGATGTGTGGATGTCGATATGGATGGCAGTAGTTTGGCATATATGGAGAGATAGAAGCTGTATTCGTTTTGACGATGAAGGGTCACTTGATATTGTAAAAAGCGTGAAAGTAGTGTGTGGTCTTGTCTCGTGGCCCATGGACGCGCTCCTCCTACTCCGAGTATGTCTGAATGGATACGAGCTCCAACTCAGACAATGAACATAAATATGACCTCCTGATAAGCACGAATATGTTCTTGTTGTTCTAGTGTTATACTGTATAACTTGTCTTGTAGTTGTATATACTTATTTTTGGTGGAATAAAATCTTTTACCTATAAAAAAAAGTTAATTAAATGAACTAACATTCATTTTGTAACATAAATCTAAAATATGACATATAATGTACACTTTCTTATTAGGTATACTATATATACAACTTTTCATTTTTAGTTTTTTTCACCAAATATTTTTTCAGTTTCTCTTTACTCCTTATGCTAAAAGCTCTCACTGTTTATTTGAAATTAGTTATTCTTCAGTTGACTAATTTAGTTTTCCAGATCATGTTTCAAATTATGAGGCAACTAAAAAGTATTTATGAATTTTTTGTGTGTATGTTTTATAACTTAAACTATATTATAGTTTAATGTTATATTTATAATTTAAAATTAAATTAAATTAATTTAATTTATTTATATACAAAAGTTTATATGAAATAATTATGGGATTAAAAAAGTTTAACCAGCACCGCTCCAAGAATCTAAAGGGTCGAAGGGTCGGGTCGTGGGTCTAGAAACAGACCCTACCTGACCCTATAATCACGAGTCTAGCAACAGACCCATTGACCCATCAGGTACGGATCTTGGGTCTGATGATCGACCCTAAGGTCGGGTAGGGTAGACCCTTCCCAAAATTTGATTATCTCTAGATGGCGTGTCTTTGTATGGAGGAGGGAGAGTTTAATTTTAATTTTTTTTAATTTTAATTATTTTGATATTATATTTTTATCTCTCCTCTTTTTATCACAATAGGATTTTTTCGGCAAATCGCTCATTATTTGTCAAAATGGACATCACCATAATAATCTGCACGTTGTCTGCTTCGATTTAAGTTGTGGTTTGATACTATTTCAATGTAATTATTTTTTTTATTTTTAATATGAAGTTATAGTTCTAGTGATATTAGGGTTTAGGTTTGGCATCTAATGTGCCGTGTGTAGGTTTTTTAGAGTTTACGATTTAGGGTTTATAGGGTTTAGGATTTTAATTTTTCGGCAGTGAAGCCGCGGTAATATTTATTGTCATTTTAAAATAAATTTTTTTAGGGTTTATAGAGTTTGAATTCATCATTTAGAATTTTAATTTTTTTGTGGCGAAGCTACCGTAATGTTAATTATGATCGTTAAATAAAGTTTAACATTAAGGGTTTTTAGAGTTTGGGTTTATCATGTAAAATTTTAGTAATTTTTAAATATAGTTTAGCATTTAAAATTTATAAATAGTGTTTTATTTTTTCGCCAACGAAGTCGCCATTATATTAATAACCACTTTTAAATTGGGTTTGACATTTTTAATATTTTGATTTTTAAAATTTATTACATTTTAATAAAAATTAAAAATTAAAACAAAGTAAAAAAGAAAAAATTCCTCATAGAGTGGATCCACATGGGCATTTCTACAAGGGAAATGCCTAACTGACCGAACAAAAATCGAAGTAAAACCTTTTAGACATGTAGCATCACTTTTTTTTTATTACAAAAAATCAATATTATTGGTTAAAAATTACAAAGGTTTATAGTGGCCTAATGTAGAGCTTAAAATTACCAAGATAACCTTGGTATAGTGGTGTGAGTGTGTGTGGTTGTGTGAGGTCAAAGGTTCTAATCTTGATACCACCCAAAAAAATTCAAAAAAAAAGCTTAAACTTAATTTAATTAAAAATTTAGCAATAATTTACCCATTAATTAACCTAAAAATGATGAAAAAAACTCGATTTGGATTTTACATGGGTACCTCTTACTCGTGTTAATCACTAAGCGAATAGCCTAAACTGTCCCGTCTTCTAAAATTTTTTTTGCCAAACCTTCAGGGAGAGGAAAATTCGATAAAAGAAAAGAGTTCGACACTAAGTTTATCTCTTTTTACAAAAGCGTGTGAGCGTGCCTGCCTGCTAATAGTATCCTAAGGCCACCTAGACAAATTTATATCTTGTGAATTCTTCTCATTGCATATTAAAAGAGTAGAGAAGAAAAAAATGTTCTCTATATAAAAAATGCTGTCGACTTCAATAACCTAAACTCCGGTCCCAAATTTGCCCAACTCTGGTCCCAAATCTGCTCAACTCCAGTCCCAATTCTGCGAGCCATACCGACGCATTGAGTGGCGATTAATGGGAACACATTAATTTGGTACCAATTCTACTAGGTCTGGGAAGCATTGAGTGGCGAAGAACGCATAGGATACTGAAGCATTTAGTGGTGGATTTCAAGCACCAAAAGCTAACTCCGGTCCCAAATCTACAGCAGATTCTACTGAAGCATTGAGTGGCAGATAATAGCGGTGTCCAACTAAACCCACTGGTACCAGTACTGAGATTTTTGCACCCGATTACTGGTACGAGTCGAGTACGGGTACCAGTACTAGTACCAAAGGTCGATATTGATAACTTATCAGTATCGGTTCCTGGAAAATCGGTACCGGACCAGTTCCGACAGAAATTAAAAAAATTAATCTTTTTTTATTTTTTCTAAATAAAGAATATTTTTTTAGATAAAATAATATAATCGATACCGTTATCAGTACAAACCAGACAGATACCGAGGTACCTATACCGATTAGTACCGGTACTAGTACCGATTGAATGGGCACACCTAATGGATATACACAAACCTACGCTTACTAAAAAAACAGATTTCGCAGGAGTTTTGCAGACTCTTTCTTTGGCGAGCTCTGCATGGCACGATCTGGTCAAACTGGGAGCATTTTCGCAGGAGTTTGGCAAACTCTCCGGACTCCCTTTGTGTGCGGATGCTGAAACAGTACTGCACATCCTACGAGACTGCCCCAGAAGCCGACGGGTATGGTTACAGATTCAGCCATTCCTGTCCCCTCACTTTTTCCTTGCGGATTCCCTAGCATCCTGGTTTGAATATAACATCCGTGAGTCTGAAAGTCCATGGCGAGAGCTCTTCGCTATGGCATGTTGGAGACTTTGGCTAGCTCGCAATGAGGTAGTGTTCCAGGGCACTCATATTTCCGACCACAGTCTAGGAGCAGCTATACAAGCCTGCTTCCAGGAAAGTTGGAGGATGTATCTTTTCTTGAAGTTGCAAGATGGTGGCAGATCCACCCCTGAGGTCGTGTCTTCCTCTGCCAATGCTCCCCTAGGTGAATCGGATCATATTGGCTACCGACTGGAGGTCAATGCGGCCGTGTGCTCTTCATCTGGTTTGGCAGCATGCGGTGGCCTATTACGGCATCCAGATGGAAGTCTCATCTCCTCATACTCCAAGATGCTAGGCATCTGTTCCGTGTTATCCGCTGAGCTATGGGCCATCCTTCTCGGGCTTGCCCTAACACAAGATTTCTCCCAGCAACAAATAACTGTGACTTCTGACTGCAAGGGGGCAGTTGAACTTATCATGGGCCAAAAGAGTAATCTAGTCTCTGCCGAGCTGATCAGACGTATCCACCTTCGCATGTCGGAATGTCATATCACCACCGTTAAGCACATATGTCGGGAAGAGAATATGGATGCGGACTACCCAGCTAAGGCAGGGCTGGCCAACAACAACTCGGATTTCACCCTCAACCCGTCTTCCCCAGGTCCACAGACTGCGGATGAAAGCAATGTGATTCCGTTCACCATCAGCTACAACAGGGGAGCGGTCAATCACTTCCTTTTTGTTCCCCCTTAAACGGGAGCTATCTTGATTTTCTTTCCGTTTTTTTTCCCTACTCCTTGGCTTCTACGCCTTATATGTATACCAAAAAAAAAAGAATCAGTCATATGCTGCTTGTTGCTCTGCAGGGTAATTAGGTTTGAACCTTATAGTTATAGATCATTCATATTTGATCGAAGTGTCAAGTAATTAAAATTTGTTTGCAAAAGCAGTTCATATTGATTCTTAAGGATTCATAAATCATATAGTTTCTTATAGAATTCATACTTGCAGAGGTGATAAATGTGGTTGAATCCGTTCCAACTGTTGGGATGCAAATCATTATATTACACTTGGTTCAGTAACTTTTTTTTTTATTTTGTGTATGTAGTGCGTGTTGACAAATGCGTCAACTCTGGGAGTCTAAAGGGACAATAGAAGGCAGAAGCTCCCCTGAAAGCTCTTATGCATAAGCTTGAACATGTATTTATTTCCAGCATAAAAATGGTAAAACGACAAGAATTTTTCCCCTCCAGATTTCATGAATAATAAGTGTCTATTTTGTAGCTCTACTTGTTATTTCATTTTCATTTTCATTTTTCTTCTCATTCTCATTTTGATATATTTGAGTGTTTGACAGTTTTTACTTTTGATTCTACTTGTTTTTTCAATTTGAAATTGTATTTAGAAATTAGTGTTAAAAAGTCTACTTATTTACAAAATTGTTATTAGTAGGAGAAGGAGAAAAAAAGTAACTTCCTAGCTACTTCTGTTAAAAAGGAAAATCTGATTGAAAAAAATGAGAGTTAGAAAGAGAAGTGAAATTTTTAAAATACTCATTTTGAAATAATCTGAAAACAAAAAAAGAGAATGAGAAAATAAATATTCCCATTCATCTAAATCTTGCACTATAGTTTTATATTACATGTTTTGGGAAAATGTGAAAAAGAAGGTGGGGGACAGCTATGATACCCATCTATGGGAATATAAATGGAATGAATCATATAGGCGATCAATTCCCCACCTTATATCATAAAACTAACAATAGATTCATTATGCTTGCACAGGCTGTGTTTGATGCAGGAAATGGACATATAGATCTCAACCTAACATGGAGGGAGGAGCACCTACAGAGACGGAAGATTTTGAGATCATAAAGAATTGTCAGTGAACTTATCCTACAAACAGATACTAAGGATACATGGCAATGGAAATCATATGCAAGCCAACAATACACTGTCAAAACGGCATACCTAGAACAGAGAATCGCAACAGGAGAGAAGACCGGCGAACAGCAACATCTTGCATAGATTTGGACCAAAGTATCGCCACTGAAGGAAGCTGCATTCGCCTGGAGACTACTGCAAAACAGAATCCCAACAAAAGACAACTTAGTTAGACGAGGGATCAATTGTGGAGGAAATTTACTTTGCTCATTCTGTGAAGAGGAGCAAGAAACTATAGAACACGTATTCTACAAGTGTGAATACGCAACAGATATCTCGGAACGATTGTATCGATGGATTATGAACAAAAATACTACATTGGCGCACAAACCTTGGATGAATTTTGTTCACCATATGAGCCTCATCCGCCGGAAGTCTGATGTCGCCATATGGCAGACCATCTGGATAACTACTCATTGGCATCTGTCGAGAGCAAGAAACCAAAAGATTTTTGAGCAAAAATTGGTACCTGGACACGAAATCATGCGCAGGATTCAAACACACACATAGGAATTGTGCATAATTCAACACTTACTTCGCAGATACACGATAGCGGAGTGGATTAGAGGAGCAACAACGTGTCACATGATCGAATTTGCATAAAAGATTGCATCTTGCACGGTTGAAGCTCACGACTTTGGTTCGCACGATTGTTTTTGTCAAACCCTTCTTCTTTCTCGTTTGCGAGAGAAGGGTAACATTGTATATTTGTAAATAGTTATTGATTTTGAAGCATCTTGCACGGTTGTTTTTGTCAAACCCTCAAGATGCCATTGAAGCAGGGAGGTCTGCTGCCCCTATACTGCAACCCGAGTCTCAAGAGGATTTACCAGGCCATGGTAGCTCTGACCCGTTGTTTGGAGAATGGATGCTAGCTCAGAAAAAAGGTCGACGACCTCTACATCTACAAACATCACTTCAGAAGGGCAGAACATTTATCAAGCAAATGGAGCGAACTTGACGAATTCCACCTTTTTCCTTTAATGCTTCTCGTTATGATATTCTTAATTCTGTCCCTGATCAGGCTGCTCACGATGATTTAAATTTGCAGGACCTACGCATATCTGAGAATCACAAAAGTGTTCCAAGTCCAGGTAAAGGTGTGCTGAAGGATACCACGCCGGCTCCCAACGAGGCTACATCCGGCGTTTGGATTAGGAAAAAAACAGCCTAAAACACACACGCACAAGAAATCAGTCAGCACGGCCACCACAGCGGCTATCCCATCTACCTCCAAACGGCCCAGAACAGAATCCACTATAATTCCCACACCCCAGCTACCCTATGTCAAGAAAAACTGCGCCCTTCCCCACTCCTATATAGCCCACTCTGTGGACGCTGATCATGCTGTCGTTACTCTTAAGCACCCCCTTGCCCCAAATGACTCTATTTTACCAGATCCGTAACCCGATCAGCGTACAGACAATCTGATGAAGGAACCCCCAGGGCAACTCAATAGAGGTATCCCGGTGCAGGGAAAGGCTGTGGCATTAGGCTCCTCCAGTCGAACCCGCGGTAGGCATAAATCAGACAAGATCAATGACAAGGAAGAAATGGAAGTCGAATCTTGGAACCTGAGCGAGGAAGAGGCTGATCTCCCCTCCATGGTTCAGTAAGGGAAGTTCTATCCCTACTCTTTATATCATATTACCATAACATCTTTTATTTTATATGACCTCGAAAATTCTGAAATTACTAGCTTGGAACGTGCAGGGTATTAAAAATAATCGTACTATTGCGTCTTTGAAAACTCTTATCCAGCTGCATGGCATAAATTTTCTCGTACTACTTGAGCCTCGTACCAATAGGGATCAGGGTCGGCCCTGGGGTCCGAGATGCCCTAGCCGGCCCCTTAGCCGGATGCCCCATTTAAAAAATAATAATAAATATCAAGCTCACATTCATGTTCAACATCTTTCTCAAGGTCAAGCTCACATTCATGTTCAACATCTTTTTCAAGGTCAAGCTCATATTCATGCTCCTCCATAGAATCTTCATTTATAATATTAAAAGATTTTGCAGATTTTACTTTAAATAGTTTAGAGATCGAACCTTTTAGTGACTTAGAAATATCAACTCTTCTTTGCTTGAGTTTTCTATTTTCATATCCCGATTTTTGTTTCTTCTTCATTATACCTACAATTACAATGAAATTACAAAATTATCAATCAACAAGATGTAGCAGAAAAATCATTGAACAAACTGCAGTTTACAATCAAGTATATCCTTAGACCTAAAACGAGATCTCATATAGGTATTGCAAAAGCTTAAGGAAACTAACATCCACATGAACTTGTAGCAGAAAAATTGAAGAGCAGAGTTTCAATTAGAAAAAGCTACACAAATGGAAAAAGTCAGTGCAGCACCAGCACTGACCTTATGTAGTTTCTATTGGCTGAGAAACTATTGATCAGAACAATACAACAACATGAAACTAATGCAGATTGTCACACTTTAAATCATTCAAATTAAATCAGTTTAATCATAAAAGGTTTATAACTCTCAGCACTACCCGAGTCCTTACGAACAATATAAGACTTGTTGGAGTGGTGACCAATATCAGTGAAAAACTATAACATACGTATGAAAGTTATGTAATTCATATTACTCCAAACCTGACAAAACCTTTAATATGTTCACATCTAACATTACTCAGATTCACACATATATCATGGACATAACAAAGCTTAACTGTAAATAGATGTTAGTATTGCAAGTACCATCCATTGCCTATAACACCAGATGGTTAACTCGCCTCAAATCTCACATGAAAATCGAATAACCAGAACCAACAGAAACTATTAATCAAAAAAATCAATTTAGGTCATATTAGATTATCAAATTCCAACCGGCATTACAAACCATGACTGACTTTTCGGAACTCAATCACAAAATCACACAATGTTACACACAAAAATTAAACAAAACTAATCACAATTTTGAACATTTTTTTACTATGAGGCACAGTTAATGAAATTGGAGTTGTGAGTGTCCTTGAAATAAATCTGTAGGAGAAAAAAAACAATAGAAGGATAAATTTGAAATTCATGAAGAAATTAACAATTCATCAACTTTGTTAACAATTCATGCTCTTCCATATGAATAAGAAATGAATCCGAAATTTCCTCAATATCATTCAGCCTCATCATATACCAACACAAATCATGAAGAAATCATAAAGGTAGCAACTTGCGTAAGTAACACCACTCAACGCCCACAAAGTGGTCTTGCCCATAAAGGTAGCAAAGGTCGAAACCCTATAACGATTGAAACCTTGAAAACCATTCAACGCCCACAATTGTGTAAGTAACACCACACAAAACTGCATACCTTGGCGGAAGCGAAAGTCGGAGTCGGAGGTCGACAGACTGTAAGTAGGGTCTTGACGTCTTGTTACAAAAGTCTGTAAGGAACTCTTCTGTAAGTGGAAGTCGGAGGTCGACAGACAGGATTTCAATTCAATTTCAGATTAGTTTTTGGGCTGGGCCGGGCCGGAAAAATCGGACCGGCTGGAGAACAATTTTTGTTATGCCCCATTGGGTTGGGCTGCCCTAGCCAGCGGGCTCAACTGGCTTACTGGTGGGCCGGCCCTGCGTCTATATTGCCTACGAGCTAATATCACTATCAAAATAGGCACTAATATCAACAAAATAATAACTGCACTAACACCCCAACACAAATGATACTACAAACAAAAGCAATATAACTGGGCTGCAAAAAATAGGATCCAATTAATTGTAAGAAGATAGAAAGCTCCCTGATGATGTTAAGCATTATGAATTGTGCGAGGAATAGAACTCACGTAGTAAGAACCTGCAAAACCTGCAAGAAAATCAATAAAAAATCAATATCATTGCACGTATAGGCTAATAAGAATGGACAAAGTCAAGGTTGTAAATACATAAAAAATTTTCTTTCGATTATAATACTATAGAAAAATTACCTATCAAAAAAAATATATACCCGGTGCGTGACAATTTACAAAAAGTTATCTATCACCGTTGAAAAAAAGTTGGCCAAAAAAAGCATTATGTACATTCATGTAATGATGAGCCCAAACTTTGAACAGCGGGCAAGAAGAGTGGGCACTGTCATAACCGAGACATGCATTGTGTGGCTCGGTCTTAGACAGTACTTGAGGCAATACACAAACAATACCCCGTTTGTAAAAGGGTAACTCGGTCATGGTCCAAGCCTCTTAAAATCCATCTGCCCTTTCTTCACTGTGCTATAATGTGGTTATCATCTACAAATAGCCATTGGTGTCCTATGAACTCATGCACATGCAGGCTGTGCAGAAAGCCCACAATCAATGACTCTGTTAGTCATCTCAACCTATTCAAAGTACAATGCATTAACTCCAGACATCCAAACTTTCAAACCTGCCCCTATGTAATAGATTAGTTTTTCATGAATTGTCTGCTAGTTCAAGTGACTAACACATAAATTTAATAAGTGACACACACAGCAGAAGCAACTTATCTATCAAAAAAAGATACAAGTTTTTTCAAAACTTATGGGGAATGGATATTGCTGGAATCTGACCCTAAAAACGAGTTGTTACTGAGCATCAACACTTATAAGTTTATTGATTTCCACAAATAATTATACACATTGCCCGTAAGACCGTTGTCATTTTTTTTGATAACGAAAGGTATGTAAACTCAACGTCCTAATGTAATAGCCTGCAAACAATAGAAGGAGGTAAACCACACTTGACAAGTCATATATGGCAGCCTCATGTTGCTGAGAGAATTTGAACCTATGACGTTTGAGTGCAATTGTCACTCCCAAATCACTAGCACAACCTCTTTTTGACCAGTAAGAACACTGTCATGAACTGGAACAATTTTCAAACCCTTACAAGCACTAAGAGACGTCAATGTGTTTGTAAAATAACTGCAGCAGACGCATATACATGAGAAGGGATGTATACATTTCCAATCCGCTCCTGCATCTGCCCTTATTCTGATCATCATCATATGACCATTTCATAACGTTATTTTTTTAGCAAAGCGACCATTTCATAACGTAAACACGGTGCCTTCCAGCAAATTGTTCCACCATAGCATACATTCAGCATCCTCTATAATATTCCAGTCATCTGCATCATCATCATCCAAATTGGCCTGATTCAATGATGCTGGATTGGAAGATGAACCAACATCTTTAGGGTTTTCATGACCGGATTCATCATTGTTGAGGCCTATTACCTCCTTTGAGCTGGATGGAATCTGTGACTTCACAAATTTACCAGAACCATTCTCCGAGCCACCGGTGTGGGCGGAGTTCTTGTCGATTTGTGTGCGCCTGAAGTTCTTGACAACATTTTTAAGGCCCAGTGCCTGCTTTGAGCTGGATGGAATCTGTGACTTCGTCAAGTTCCAAGGCTGAGGCTTCACAACGTTTGCTTGCACCGGACAATTACCCGAACCACTCGGCGAGCCACCGGTGTCTGCCGACTTCTTGCCGATGTTCGTGTGCCAGAAGTTCTTGACATCGTTGGCAGTTCGCCCAGGAATTCTACCGGCAATCAATGACCATCTGATTTCAAAATGACGAAAATCAAGTGTGGGTAGTCAGTGCTATGGAGTGCTCATATTTTGTCAATGTGACATCAAGATACATTAGAAAATGGACTTATATTCCACAAAGTTAATTAGATGGAACTTAGATCCGTTATGGAGTGCTCATATTTTGGTTCTGACCAAAATAAAGTTCATTTTAGAGTTCAATTTTATAAACAACTAACCTAGATTGTAGATTTTTTCGCGTCTACACTTGAAATCGGACCCGGACCATAAATATGGGTCACAGGCCGCCCGGCCCATAATCGGGTTACCGTATCTTGGAGTACGTCAAGCCCATAAATACGAGTCTTGTGTGTGCGGGTGCGCGTGGGGTAAATATTAGGAATATAGGTGTCATCATTAAAACTTTTAGCCCAATGTGATAGATTCTCCGCACAATTCCTATTTAAACTAGTAAAACTAAGGTTTTACAACTGGTATAAGATAAATACTTCAACCGTTATTGCCTACCATTAACTAGAATCACCACCAAACACGTTTAAAACATATATCTTTTTGGTTAGTTGAAACTTGTATTAATCGATAAAAGTCTATACATATTTACAAAACCATTTCTCATAACTTCATTTGGGGGAAAAAAAAATCATCCTTGGCTTTTAACCATAGCCAAATGTACAAACCTGCACTTTTTTTTTCATTTCTGCTTCAGCCCATCTAAAGTTGTCGAATGAGAAATAATAGGCTGACGAAAAAAGTATGCATAATATTTTCTAGTCACCTATTATCTTGTAGATTTGTTAGGATTTTTCATCAAGTCTGCTTTTAACCCTAGATTGCCCTAGTTTTCTTAACAAAAACGCAAACAAAAACATGCCTGTTTCCCAATAGTTTATGAAGCCGTAGAAGCAGATCAATTTCATCTTCCGCGAAATCTCCTCGCTTGATACTTGGCCTTAGATAATTCAACCATCGGAGTCTACAGCTCTTCCTGCATCTGTTCAAGCCTACTCCCAACAAAATTATAAATGAAAATTAATTTACCTCAGTCTTTCTTGATCACGAAAATGAATCCAAAAAAATATGTTGTTTCAAGTTTTTTCGTACCAGCTCTTAGCGGGACTAAGTGCCATTTTCCTTCACCGTACTTCTCTATGCATTCTCTCAAGAGGATATCTTCCTCCCTCGTCCATGCACCTTTCCTTACTCCTCGGGGATTACTCTCCATGCCTTTCAAGTGATATTGCTCGAGTGCGTGCAGCCTCTGCTTGAGTGTTTTAATTAATTCGCAAGTTCGCCCTATTTAAACTGCATTTTGCAGACCTTGGAGCTGTTCAACGTGCATCTCTTCTCACCACATATAAGATTGAGGAACAGAAGCATGTGTTGGGCATCATAGCTGCTGTGGGCAGAGAGCAATTTGGGGCGGAGGCCAACATTTTTGATAATGATTCTATTGCATCCATAGTTATCGGATTGTTTTTGTAAGTTAATTATTTTTATGAGGCATCGATCCATGCACAAAAAATGTTATGATTATAAAAAAGTTCATACAAAATTTCATAAGATTTTCTTTGACTGATTTTTTAATTCATACACGCGTACCTACGATCACGAGAACCAAACCTACAAATGACGGTCGGGCCTGGTTTCTTCAAAAAGGTCCGAGCTCATATTATGGGTTGGGCTCAATTTCTAGATGGTATCGGAGTCAGGTTTAAGGCCTGAATGCCTCCGCTGCTTATGCCTAGAATGAAAATTGTCCCAAACCGATAATTCAACACAATAATCACAAGTATAAATAGAAAGTTTGGCTACAACCAATCACCATAAACTTATGTTTTAATGAGGTAGCCCACCTTCCTAGTAAAAATTAATTCACACATGTGCAATTGCGCTCACGAGGCTCGAACCTGCAATGACGGTCAGGCCAATATATTCAAAAATGCCTGAACTCGGATTATGGGTCGGGCCCAATTTAAGGAAGGCTAAGATTTTCAATAATGATTCTTCTTTATTTTTATTTTTATTAAAATTAAAAGACAATTAGAGTGAGGACAAAAACTGTACTGCTCAACAGGTTATAACAGTGATAGAAGGTCTACTTGCAGACATCACTACCATCAAACAGTTGCA
>JAOYMZ010033222.1:0-16280 GCA_025802335.1 Pinguicula primuliflora | reverse complement strand
TTAGTGACGACTTCGAACTATTGTGGTTACTCTGAAAGTGTGTTTGAATCAAGCATGTGTTAGAACTACTTCCATGGAAGATGACTCTTACTTGCTCGTAAAATTACTGCTTGAATGACTACGTATGCTTGCGTATTTACGTGACACACATTTGTCTCATCACGGCCGACTGTGAATGAACACTTGCTCTCCTTGGCAACTAAGCAGTTTTGTGAGCGATGAACGAAAGTTAGCTGCAGGTGCTCTAGATGATCATGACATGAGGGACTAAACACCAAAATGTCATCAAAGAACAAAAGAAGAAATTTCCGTAAATAATCCTAAAATACTGCATTCATCAATGCGTAAAAGGTGGCCGACACGTACGTCAAGCCGAAGGGCATGACTAAGACCTCGAAATGGTCGTGGTACGTCTGGAAGGCAGTGAGAGGAACTGATTTGGGCACCATTCGCACCTAGTGGTAGCTAGATTTTAAGTCTAGTTTGGAGAAAACACGAGCCTTACCCAGTTCTTCCAACAGTTCTTCAACTACCGAAATGGGAAACAATCCTTGATGGCAAGAGCGTTCAGGGCGCAGTAGTCCATGCAGAAGCGCCACGATGCATCAGCCTTGCAAATTAGGAGGACAGGGGAGCTGAATGGTGAGGTGCTCTGTCGGATCCATCCTAGTTGGAGCAGTGTTTGGCATTGGGGCTCAATTTCTGTCTTCTGGCCATGTGGGTATCTGTAAGGACGAACATTTACTACATCAGAGCCAGGGTGGAGGACTATCTTGTGATCACAGGAGCGCTACGGTAGTAATCTGGCAGGGCAAGACAAAGATGGATTTGTATTACTACAACAGGTCAAGAAAGGCTCCCTGCTGATCAGATGAGGGAGTGAGGTATGCGGCGAAGACTGCAGCCTTGAATTCATATAAGATCACTGTCTGAGCGTGCCACAAGGACTCATCTGCTATGCTTTAAAATCCCAAATCATCGATCCCAATGTACACAACCAATTGACGTCGAGGATTTACACCGAAAGCCTTAAGGGGTAGTAGATACAGATTGATTCAGAAAGAGTGGCCCCCTAATTGAATGTCTTGATTTGCCAAGTACCCTGCACTGAAGATGGTGGTACCATCGGCTATAGTAACTGCCGCTCGACTTAGTTTGTGTGGGTGCAGACCCCGTTTTCCTGCCAAATATTCATCCAAAAAACAATGTGTACTACCAGAATCAAGCAAAACCAATAACTGTTGGTCTGCAATGTGGTCTTAAACCTTTGTTGTATCCCCTCCAGCCTGGCTGGAAATCGCATTGACTGAGATTTCCACTAGTTCCCTTGCTTCTTGTTCGTCCTTACAGTTACCTGCATTGACTGAGATTTGCACCGGTCACAATTGTCGGTCCGAGGGTCACTGGATGTATGGCCGATAACATGTGGGCCGGCAAAAAGGTGACTAGTTCAATGGCTGCTGCAATTGTTGGAGGAACGAGGGGAGAAAGGCCCGTTTGTGAAATCGAAACACCCTTCACTTTGTCTTCAGCTAGGGCACGATCCGTGAGGAACTTGAGAGCTATCATCACCGAGTCCACCTGGGCTTCCATAGCCTCTTGTCTTTTACGGTACTCTTGGTGTTCGTGGGACTTGCGCTCCAGAACCTGTAAAACAGAGTCAGACGGTGAGTTAATGACTGACGATTCTGTCTCTCCCATGTCGACAGCAGCCGGGGTAACTCGCGGCTCTGATATTCGTCGGATGGGGAGATCCGGAGCTCTATTGGACGAGGGGCCATGATGGCTAGCAATCAATAAATGCGTGTAATGCAATTCTCAGAGGAATGTAAACAATTACGAAATGACGACATTCTCATTAATCAAACCAAAACAAGAGAGATGATGAGTCTTTACAATCTTTCTTCCTTTTATACTAAAGAGTTTTCCATAAGCTTTTCAAACGGTCACAAGCCAAAAGAGCCATTGAGGACAAAAACGTGATTTCTGCTTTCCTTCTTGAGTTTCCTTTCTAGCCGCGTCGGTGCCTGTAGTAGATCACGCCTGGGACTCTCTGAATCTGCATACTCATATCACTAGCCGCAATTACCTGCACTACAACAAACGAAGAGCACACTGGCACAAAATCTACCCAACCCCTACTCACCACCAACTCCGGGTTACCTACCGTTCTGTGATTTACAATCAGTTTCCAGCCAAGTTCCTGTCAATTGCCCCAACTAAGTCTGACTCCTTTCCCAATTCCCAGTCCCTTTGTGCCGCATCCCGTTCTCTGAGTGGCAGAAATAGGGGTTTGTAAGCGTGAGTTAGAACCTTGTGACAAAGCCTGTTATCTGTATGGGTTTTTTAGTTATGAGATTTTAAAAGAATTCCTTCAACCCTTTATCGATATCCCCTCCCTTTAGCCCAAGGGCGAAATAGCTCCCAAATTGATCCGAGGCTAAAAATCTTTGCTCAATTTTTTTTTATATTTTTAATATAAATTTATTTTTAATCAAGAAATAACAATTAAAATAAGAAGTATTATAATTGAAAATGGAATATAATAACAATGACATCTTTCATCAAATAAGAACATATACTTTTTAGGCATCAAAAATATTTCTAGGGAAACCTCAATAACATCACAAAATTCAAACCAAGGGTATGCAATTCCTCAAAATTCAAAACTACAACAGAATACAGTACCCGGAATTGGCCCCGGGCTATAGCCTGGGTCCAACTATACATGGCCCGCCCTTGCCTTAGCCAACATATAGATTCAAATGGTGCAAATAAATGACAGTCAATTTATTAAGACAATAACATAAAGGGTAAATTCAAAATTTTCTTTTATAAAAATTTCCTCCCCTTAAATTAAATTTCGTCCCCAAAATTTGTGC
This sequence comes from Pinguicula primuliflora, assembly GCA_025802335.1. NCBI lineage: Eukaryota > Viridiplantae > Streptophyta > Magnoliopsida > Lamiales > Lentibulariaceae > Pinguicula > Pinguicula primuliflora. The sequence continues at coordinate 13,398 of JAOYMZ010033222.1, read as the reverse complement.
ATCTTAGGATGTCGACTTATACTATAGTTACATCTCTAAATCCCTATGTCTGACTTATATTGTAGTTACATTACATCTCTAAATCCCAATGTCTCATTTCGCTAGTAGCACGTACAACCTTAATAATTTTTACTGTTATATTTATTAGAATACAAGTGTCAACATGGAAACCAAGTTGCAAATCCTATACACATGGATGTAAGAATACCCTTTGTAGCAGGGATCATGGCACATGATAGAAATAGACACAAACTTGAATATATTCAACAACTGGCGATCATAAACTCAGGCAGCTGATTCAACAATCTCAAGTCATGTCATGAACTGTGAGATACTTCAAATTCATTTGGAAAAATATTGTGAATACTCCGTTCAGGGCAACAACCCAAAGGTATCAAATCTCAGCTTACTCAACTATTAACTACGTTCAACGATCAGAAGAAACCTTTCACTTCCGAACTTTTTTTTTAAATCAAACAAAATCCTTCCCCACAACCCCATCTTGGAATTTGCTAATCGACCTATCAGTTATATTAAAAGTTTACTGCACAACTAAAACAAAAACAAGCTTTGCAATTCGAAAGGACCCTTCCCCCTTCCCCTGCACACATGAGCCCCACGAGTGAAACAAACGTTTCCACACACTATTTCAGAGCAAACAATACTCCATTTAGCCACAAATTTTAACACGCACAATCATCTTATCATCCCCTTATCCTCCATCAATACACAATATAAATCATAACATTAGCACAACTTAAATATAAGATCCGTCCAAGCATGCAATACGTTATTCAAAAGTAGGGCTCGTCAGTGGAGCAGTATTAACAGTTTCAACATATTCTTTTGGTTTGAAAATCGAAAACACCTATCTTGTTCATTGTGTGATTATTTATAAAGACGAGTTAAATTCCTATCTATTTGTAAACTAGTGTCCTGTGTGCTGTGCAGTGGCAGTACTTGGTGAAAACTGATAAATCATATGATAAATCATATCATATGATTCAATGTGATGAAACGGATCCTGTTGTAACTGATGAAGATATGGCAGTAAATTATGCCAATCAACCAGGAATCAGTCCTGTTGTAACTGATGATCAACCAGGAATCAGTCAAGCCGATAATCAAGATGCGGCAGTTACTCCTTCAAGAAGCTGTCAAGCCGAGAATCAAGCCTATTCAAATTCAAGAAGGAAGAATGAGGAATTAAGGGAATGATATGTGGAGATTAGTTGTAAAAAACAGTATAAATACACACATACATCACTGTAACACACATGTTTTTCATATACACAAAATATTCAGAGATCAAAGGTTTCATACTCAAGACTTCTTGAAGAATTGCTTTTGTTTCTCTCAGTTATTTTGTTCTTCTAAAACCAGCACATGAAAAGGGTATTAATGTGTGAATAGATTTCAAAAATCAGGGGTGAGTGCCATTGTGGTTGAAAATATTCGACTGTAAAACTCTTGAAACTCACGAGCACCTCACGAGTTAACTTATTAAAATATCATCAGCACTCCTGATTTTTTCTCTTTCTTTTCCTTAGAAAAATATCCTATGAAATCCCCACAGACACAAAGAGGCAACCAACCAACAGCAGCATACATAAGGTACACGAAACTCCATCCCACAACAAGCAAAGGTCTCACCTCTAAACATGTAAAACAAGTACGTAAGAAACACCCACCTCTGACATAAGACGGCCCCATTCCTATTGGAAGACGGAAAGAAACCACTCAGATGAAACAATGTTAACGGTATGCCATATTTTCCGAGAAAAATACCGCAGTAGGATTTTTTAAGGAATAAAAATGAAACTTGATTTTTTCCTACGCTTACTCAACAAGCTACCAGCCCCCAGTAGCATCATACCAAAACTTTAATCATGGTTAAAGACAGTTTTTTCACCATAACAAAATATCTCAATGAATCTCAAAATTTCTCATACCAAATTTATCACGTGCTTTGAATCCTCATCACGAGATAAAATGCATTACATTGTACCCGATCAACTTCTAATAGGAAAATGCAAATAATTCACGAAGGTTCAGCCGCAGAAGTAATAATATCTATGTAAAGTTTGGAACGGTAGCATGGTCACAAGGGGACTACAATTATGACAACCAACGTATAATCTTTTCTTGTTAGGCAAGTAAGATATCCAAATATATTCCCTCAACATTAATGATTTGTCAATTCTTGTCTCCTAACGGTGTTTTTAACAACCATATAATACTTAGCTACATTAGCAACACAAAAGAATTTATGTAGATCTAATGAAGGTGTACAAGAAAGGTGAGTTGAGGAGACAAGTGTTTTACCAAGAAAACATGGTGCAAGTGTGTAGGGAAAGTGAATTTTACCAAGAAACATGTGCACAACTATGTGACTATATGAGCATAAATAGCACCACATCAACCACCGAATCCCACACCAGAAAGCTCAACTTATAGCATCCAGGTCAGACTCATTTGCCACACAAGTAGGCACTCAATCATATTGCCACACCGACACAAATAAATCTCAAACTAATGTATTAATATTGGTTAACAAATACCTCATAACATAAATAGCTGGTGTAGTCGTGTGTTATCCCTTATTTTTATTATTATTAGCCTTGAAGATGACTAAAACCCTTGGCTTCAAGTCATGTCTCCCCCTTTAGTTTTACTCCCTTTTATTAAATGCATGTGTTACCTCAATAGGAGCCTCCCAAGATTTTGCCACAAATCCATAAAAGATGCATGAGAAGTCCAAAACTTTTGGAATTGAAATCTAGAGACTTTAGGGATAGTATCTTCACCTATTTCCAAGAAAAGAGGTGCACGTTCAGAGGTCACTCTCTCCAAATGACTAACTTTGCATTTTGGCCCCGAAACTATTCATTCATTTGAGAGCAATACACAATCCAATCTCTCACGAACCCTATGGCTTCTTGTACGGTTATTGCTCCATGTAAACTTGTTCCCGAGTACCCCGCATCACTGGATGACATGAGCTCAAGACTTGATGAAACTCATTAGCTCCTCTTTGCAAAATTGATAAACAACTCGCCTTCTCTTCCGACCGTAGAACAATATTGAAATCCCCTCCAAACATGATAGGGTTAGTTGTAGTCGTGGCTTGAACCATCATATCTTTCCATAGAGGGTATCTCTCGGCCCTCGTGCATTTACCATACACACCACCTACATGAAATACTTCTTTAGTGGTATGGTTAGTGACCCTAAAGACCATAAGTTGTGGAGAATCAAATAATAGAGAACAATCCCAAGGGCCTTCCAAAACATCCATATGGTGTTCACTCCATTGGATTGGCAAAATGAGAATTCCAACGTCTTAATCATATCCAAAATCTTGCTAGAATCTTGCTTGGGCTCCAAAAGGGTAAGAAGAGTTACATTATGTAGCTTAATAAGTTTTACTCCCTATTATGCAGTCTTGGATTCTCCATTCAAAGAGCTGATCGTCCATACACGCAGATCGCGGGAATCATGAATCAAGGAGGAGGCAAATTGGTGGAAAATGAGGGAAACACTGAAGGAAAGTCAAATGAGAAGTTTCTGATTAATTACTGTTAGTCTTATTTTCATTTGTAAGAGCAGAGCTCATCTATACGAAGGATATACTTGTAAGGAAGAAGACACTTTTTGATCAATGCAATTTATGTTCTTTTCATTCTTAGCTATTACAAGGGATTGAGTCTCTCCCATAAGTACTCTCATCAGTTACATACATCTTGCAACCATAGGCCGCAAGAAGAAGCCGGTTCTCATGAGACATCAGAGGAGATTGAGGTCGGATTAGAGCTAGTTACTCTGCCAGAAGGTCTAGAGACTCGTTCGCGATCCAGGCTTGTAACATATGCATTTTCTACCATGCCATCTATCAACACCTTCAACGGACAGTAAGAGGTAATCTAAAAGGCCTCACGCTCACCTATGAAACAGAAACTCCAACAACAGGTAGTAAAAGTATTCTATTCTCCCTTCCAAAACATCATGCATATCGTGTAGGTGGGTGACTGTAATCACAAGTTTTTAAGCAACAGGTAGCACAGGTAGCACAGGTCAAAAACATAGTTCCATACTTTTCAAACAATAGGTATCAGCAATTGAAAACAGGAATTAAAAACAGCATGTGATGTGAGTTAAAAATTAGTGGGGATGGGATTTACCAAGTGTCGGGTATCGTGAGTTGATGACATGAGTTTAAACAACATGAAATTTGAGCTAAAAACAGCAAGAACGTGAGTTAAGAACACAGGTATCATGAGTTAAAAACATGAGTTGAGGCATCAGATCTTTTGAGTTTTAAATAGTAGGTCATGACTTAAAAATAGTAGTGATCATGAGTCCAAAATGTGAGTAAGCAACAACAGGTCATTTAAGTTTAAAACAACACGTTGTGATTTCAAAACAGCATGTAGATGACTTGAAAATTGGAGTTAAATGCAGCCAAATGACTTGAAGTAAAACAGTCAATATATGAGTTGAGACAATAGGAACGTGAGATAAAAACCAGCAGTGCATGATTTCAGCCTTAGGTAAAATGATATGCAAGTACGCAACAAGCATTCACAACATCGACCAACCCCATTCAGTATATCAGTCTCCAAGTTTCAGTCACAACTCCTTGGACACACAGCCATAGAGAACTCATCCCTTATTTTCCACTCAGACACACATTCAACCACATAGGCTATCCAACCCCATTCACCCTCACCGTAAGTGGAGTAAGTTTCTTAAAAGCTATGAAAATACATTATAGGATTTTCACCCACCAGTAGTTAGATAAACCCTAATATTTATTAACAACATTCATCTCATTCATTTCCTTATCAATCATCCAGCATCCTCCATTTCACATGACAATCACATCAAAGAAATTAACCTCACTCTCAAGAGAAATCAATGTATGCATCAAATTTGTTTAGCAATTTGCACCCTGATAGCCACCTATTAAATCAGACTAGATGAAACACTCCTATTCCCTTCTTCCTTCACTTCGTAATAAAATCTACTACCATTCTTTGTAGTTTACTATCGTTCACTATTAATCCTACAAGAGGAAGTTCGTCCAAATGCCTCGTTAGTTTCCCCAACCAACAAGGTTAGATGCGAATTTATCTCTGATACCACTTGTAACGAATCCATCATTTTATAATTTATTCACAGGGTTTGTTAGGGAAATATAAGCCAATTGGGCATATACCTCTAAGCCCATTCATTTAATAAAAATACAGAAAACATAGCATGATGTGCATAATAAGGTCAAAATCCCAACACTCCATAAGTCTTACAATATTGTTAAACCCACCTAAACTAAGTCAACGAGTTTCCAAAAATTTAAAAAGGACAACGATCCACTTAATTATCATGCAACTGAAAATAGAGACACCGAGCTCCTTCCATCAATCTCCATCATACCTCGTCGGAATCCTGTATCTGTGACTCTGCAGCAATTAAACATAAACACACACACGTGAGCTTAAAAGGCTCAGTGGATAACGTTATGCTATTGGGAGTTCCTCCTCTTATTTAATACACAATATAATTAAAGTAACAATTCAGAATTTCATATAGTTGTAAGTAACAATAATAAAAAATCACTCCAATCACAAGCATCGCAAAAGCATGTCAAACATTATTGGACACATGATCACCACATATCATGTCCTTCATATTTTGTGCACGCAGAACTTGAAACTCCAAACAATCCCCAAACTCGGGACTCAACCTAACATTTTACCACACAGGCTACCACCTGGCCACACATGCCGTAATACACCTTATACCTCCTCAAACACACATGATAACCCCAAACATCTCCACATGCCACACATGCCGTAATCCACCTTATGCCTCAGCACACAAAAAAAAATCACACATACCAAACATCACCATCATGTCACATAGGCTTTACCCTGGCCACACCAGTCCTAATCCCCCTTATACCACCACAACACTCATGATAAACAGCCATGAAAACCAAAATGGGGGAGGCACTGTAGAAAAGAAGAACACGAGATTCACGTGGTTCGGCAATTGCCTATGTCCATGGGGGATTTTTCTTGTATGTTTATTCACTTGTTTGAGGTTACATTAATACACAATTCCTCATAATCCCCATGGTCCCCATGATTTGCATAATCCCATGATTGAAGAGATTTAGTTAAGGAAGGATTATCACTCAATATCCTTTCCTTAATTATATCCAATTTCCTAACATTTCCCCTCAAGTCGGGTGTCGAATATCTGATGCCCAACTTGGATAATATATCTTGGAAGACTCGACCACTCATAGCTTTGGTCAGAATATCAGCTAGCTGCTCCTCAGACCACATATAGGGAAGTGTTATGCATCCGTCTTCAAGTTTCTCTTTGATAAAATGGCGGTCCACCTCTACATGTTTAGTTCGATCATGTTGGACTGGATTCTGAGCAATCTGAATGGCTGCCCGATTATCACACCGTAGTGGGCATGCCTGGGATGGTGCGAAACCCAACTCTATCATCAACTTCCTTATCCACAAGACTTCTGCCACACCTCGAGCTACTCCACGAAATTCGGCCTCAGCGCTGGATAACGCAACTACCTTTTGCTTCTTATTCCTCCACGTGACTAGAATTCCCCAACAAAAATGAACTATCCAGAGGTAGAGCGAGATCAACTGGATTGCTTGCCCAATCAGCATCGGTATAGGTCTCAATCCTCAAATGTCCATTTCTTCGAAATAGGACCCCTGTATTGGGAGACCCCTTCAAGTACCTTACTATCCTTAGAGCTACATCCATATGATCCTTCTGGGGATTGTGCATGAACTGGCTCACAACCCCCACAGCATACGCAATGTCCGACCGAGTATGGGCTAGGTAGATTAGTTTTCCCACTAAGTGTTGATAGCTTGCTTTGTCTGTGCTCTCGACTTTTTCCTTAATTCTGAGACCATGATTCACTACCATCGGAGTGTCGACTGCCTTGCACTCTAGTAGTCCCGTTTCCGCTAATAAATCCAGGATGTACTTCCTCTGTGAAATATAGATCTCATGTCGTGAACGGGTCACCTCAATACCAAGAAAATACATGAGCATCCCCAGGTCTTTCATTTCGAACTCTTTGAAGAGATTTCCCCTCAAGTTTTTGATCTCTTCTGTGTCGTCTCCGATAATGATCATGTCATCAACATATATGATCAGACACGTGATTCCCTAAGTCCGATGCTTCAGGAACAAAGTGTGATCAGAGTTGTTCTGTAGATATTCATACTTCTTCATAGCCAATGTGAACCGTCCAAACCAGGCCCTGGGGGACTGTTTCAAGTCATATAGAGATTTCCTCAGCTTACACACTTTATCAACACCAAAATCATCAGAAAACCCGGGTGGACCCTCCATATATACTTATTCACTCAGATCTCCATGTAGGAAAGCATTCTTTACGTCAAACTGATGTAGATGCCAATCTAAATTTGCCACAATCGGGAACAAAATCTGAACTGTATCCAACTTTGCTACCGGAGAGAATGTCTCGAAGTAGTCAATCCCATATGTCTGAGTGTATCCTTTTGCAACAAGTCGAGCCTTATATCTTTCAATAGATCCATTTGATTTCCTCTTCACTGTATAAATCGACTTATAGCCCACTGGTCTCTTCCCTTTGGGCAACTAACATATCTCCCAGGTCTCATTTTTCTTCAAGGCACCTATCTCTTCTTTCCATAGCTTTCCTCCACTCAGGTCTCCCCATAGCCTCTATCTCGTTCTGAGGCACCTCATCAGCATATAGTGCAGTAGTGAAAGCACGAGCAATTTCAGTAAGACTCCCCCTGACCAAATCAGCAATAGGATACCGCTTCGTGTTCGGGTCATGATCTGGAGTATACTTCTTTTGCTTCACTCCCCGAGTAGTCCTCTGAAGAAGGGCGTACTTGGGCGTCCCCGAGTCGGGTCCTGCAACATGGTCAGTCATAGAATCCACAGATTATAGGGTCTCAAAGGGGGTGGTGTTTACCTGAATATCCGTAGGAGGAGACATTTGAGATGGTCCTTTCTGGTCTAGTCATCCAGTGTCCATGTCATTCGAGGGCGGTCTACTCGACTCGTGAGACGGCTCTGGTGCGTAGGCGCATGTATGGATATAGGGACGAATGATGTGGCTGGTGCGTGTGGCACATGAGACGCAAGCATCGGAGGATTGAAGTCTGGGCTTGGCGCGGGAGGCACATGTGTCGACTGTGGCAAGCTGTGAGATGTCAACCAATCAAGAGAGTTTAATGTCACCGGATCCTCCCCTGACTCCTTGATTGGTTAGAGGAGAGATAGTAGTACTCAATTTCGACAAAGTTACAGTCCATGATAGTAAGGAGACGTCTAGTCAGGGGGTGATAACATCGATAACCCTTTTGAAAGTCCCATAGCCCACAAAAATATATTTCTCTACACACGCGTCAAATTTTGGCATGCTGATTTTCTAAATATGGACATAAACTGTGCACCCAAACACACGGGGAGATAAAGACATAGATGGTGGAATAGAGGAAAAATCAGTTAATGCTTGAATGGGTGTTCGAAAATCCAAACTTTGTGTGGGTAGGCGATTAGCCAAAAAAAACTGATGTTGCTACAGCTTCGGACCAAAAGGGAAATGGCATATGGGACTCAATCATCAATGCACAAGTAATCTCAAGAAGAAATCGATTTTTTCTTTCTGCTACACCATTTTGTTGTGGGGAATAGGGACACAAAGTCTAGTGCAACATACCTTTTTCATAGCAAAAAGTTTTCATCTGGTGATTCACAAATTCACCCCCATTATCCGACCGAAGAATTTGAATTTTTGTATGAAACTGAGTAAACACCATGTTGTAAAATAGAACAAATTTATCAAAGATATTTGATTTATTTTTCAAAAAATAAACCCACGTCATGCGAGTGCAATCGTCGATAAAAAGGACAAAATACCAAAGGCCCTGACACCCAATAGGACCCCAAACATCATAGTGGACTAATGAAAATAAGTGCGGAACACGAGTATGCTTTGAAAACAAATGGTTATTTGTGGCTTTTGGCTAAAACACAAGTTTCAAAATGGAAGGTAAATCTAGAAAGCTGAGAAAATAATCGACGAAGATATGAGTGAGATGGGTTTCCCAATCGACGATGCCACAGCCAACTCTGAAAATCAGGTGACTCACGAGTCAAGAGCGTCCATCCTTCGGGAGCCACTTCATCCACATAGTACAGGCCATCCCGTTCCGTTCCACGCTCAATTATCTTCCCCGAACGGATATCCTGTAAATTACAGAAGGTAGGATATATTAGAACCACAAAGTTCAACTCCTTCGAAATATGACTGATAGATAATAGTTTATATTATAACGATGGCACATAGAGACACTTGGATAATCGGATCGATGGAGATATTTCAATAACTCCAGCACTTTTTACTGGAATATTATTCCCACTCACCGTCTGCACCACTTTTTTCGAGGTTTTCTACATTTCAACAATATCAGATATATCATACGTAATAGTATCGGTGGCTGCACAATCAAAAATCCACTCTGGATTTTTCTTAGAACTATATTTTCTCATCACATGGGCCTGCGGTGCTTTTGGGCCCGAACTGGGCCCCTTTTTTGTTGGCCCAACTTCTAAAAAACCTGCAAAATTAATTCTGCTTGGCCCAGTTTCCGTAGGCCCATTTCCAGCATATCTGTTCGGACCAATCCCTGTAGAAAAATTAGTTTCTGGCCCAATATCATACATATCATCATTCTGACCGAAACACCCCTGAGGGAAAAAACACGCCTGTATAAACTGTGAGGGCCGATTTAGTAATTTCATTGCCACTTTCCTTTTATCACTACCTGGGCCTCAGGTTGGAATGTCTTGCACTCAGGTTTCAACATGTTCGATACGGATCCCTTCTTCTCGCCGATTCTGACCGTGACCAAGGTTGACATTCGCGACCTCCTCTGCCAAATTTTCCTCCGGAGTTGTGTGGCTACCGTCTGTAACGGCGGCACGGCCGCCTCTCCTTCCAAAACTAGTGCGGCCACCGCTTCTTCTTCTGCCGCGGTTTGCCCTTGGGTAACCCTTCAATTTGTAGCATCTCTATTCCCAGTGGCCTACGGTTTGACAGTAATCACAAAAGGGTCGTCGATAGGATGATTCGTCTGAGTATCCTGCAGATTCTGATAAATGATCTCCGGAATTCTGCGAGTTTTTGATAAGTGGCTGAAGTGTGGTCCTTTTGATTTTTTCTGGTCACGACCCGTATGTAACCAATCCAATCCCAATGTCGCCCGATGATGGAATAATTGATCCGCTAGAGGTCGTTGCGCCAGTCAATTTCCAGATTTGGCTCCGTACAGCTTCCCGTCGAATTGTTGCATATGCAACGTCGACTGAGGGCAAAGGGGTCTCTTTTAGAATATCCCTCGTCACTGCTTCATAACGGGGTTGGAGTCTGGCCAGAAATTTGAATAGTCGATGTTCGGCTTGAATCAGATTGTAACGATCCATATCTTCGATGCATTTCATCGGATTTGGTCATCTGCAATCGATTTCGGTCCATAAGGAATTGCATAGGGAGTAATACTCCTCCAATTGCAATGATCCCTGCACAATTCGATCAGATTTAGTGACTAAATCAAAAATTTGCAGACTGTCTTCACCTGAGTTGAATGTTCTTGCGAGAATTTTCCACAGCTCGTATGAATTCGGGTAGTAAATAAACTGATTCACCAGTCGTTTATCAATGGATTTGGTGATCCATTAAAAAACCTGCGTATCCTTTTTCCTCCACTCCTTATTACCTGGATCTGTTTTGGGTGGTTCCGCAGCTTCACCGGTGATGAACTCCAAACGATCCTTGCCGATTATGGCTAATTCCATCATACGGGCCCATAGAACATAATTGTTCTTGTCTAATTTTGCATCGATGATGACAAAGGCTTCTTCATCCTCCTTGGTTGATTTGGCAGACGTCTGAGATGCGATGAATTCATCGAACTGTTGAGATAGAAAGTTTCTTACTTCAGTTTGTGGGATTGTGAGGTCTGTACTTGTTGTACTTGTTGATTTTTCCCCCATAACTTCAACGACTTTGAGTTTGCCGGAAATCTACCTGCGGTAGATGATGAGAAAGGTTCTAAACCTGCTCTGATACCATGTAGAGAAGAAGAACACGAGATTTACGTGGTTCGGCAATTGCCTACGTCCACAGGGGGGATTTTTCTTGTATGTTTATTCACTTGTTTGAGGTTACATTTATACACAATTCCTCACAATCCCCGTGATCTCCATGATTTGCATAATCCCATTATTAAAGGAATTTAGTTAAGGAAGGATTATCACTCAATATCCTTTCCTTAATTACATCCAATTTCCTAACAGACACCAATTCAATTCTTTACAGAAATGATGAGTAACAGAAACCAAGCTTGAAACCTTATGGAGGCTCCACATACCAACATTATTCACACAAAATTTCAAGAGAATCCCCTTTGGTAACTGTGTTCATAAAAATTATAGAACTTACCTGAAGTTGCTTCCAAAATGCTCACAATGCAAAGGCTGAAACTTTAAGAATTACATGGGACTGAACCATGAGATTTTCCAGCTGCAAAAAGAATCCCCTTTGGTAACTGTGATCCCAAAAATGCGGCACTACTGTATTTTATACTAGAATTGTTATTGGAGTTAGGTTTAATTAAATTGATGAACGTTATTTTGGTAAGCTAATATTAAGTTTGTTATATATAATTAAAATAAAAATTTAAATGATTTTTTTTAAGTACTTGTGCAAAAAACCTCAGGTTCTAAAAATAAGAAAAAGTAGTAGAAGAAGTACTAGAAATAGGGGTGTCCAACCGGTCGGTCAGTATGGTCCGGCTTAGGACCGATACCGGTACTGACCCCCAGTACCGAACAGGGCCGAGCTGGTACCGGTACCGGATAGAGCCGAGCTGGTACTAATTGGTACAGGTACATCGATAATGGTCCAGGAAAGTACAGTACCGGTACCGGTCCTATTTGGTACCGGGCCGGTACCGTTTTTAATTTTTTTAATAAATAAAAAAATTAATTGAAAAAAATTTTAAATTATATTTTTTAAATTCTCGTCGGTACATGTACCGGTATCGGTTTTTAAGGTACCAGTACCGATTACTAATCGGTACCGACCTTGGGTACCGGTACTGGTACCCAATCGCTATCGGTAATCGACCGATCTCGGTACCAACGCCGACAATCCATTTTGGACAAACCTAACTGAAGAAATACTAAAAGAAGTAGTCAGAACGGTTCCTATTATCAGTTTTATGATTGTCAGTTTTCCCTTGCGTGGACAATTTTTTCGTAGCACCATCCATTTTCGAAATTGATCGCACCATTGGAAAGCTTATACATTGAATTGCATATGTTCAAGTGTTTGTGATATTCCGACGACGTTATCACCGTTTAACAGAGGGTTATGAATCCCCTTGGATTAAGTAGTCCTAAATAGGATTTTAGAAATTTTCAGCGACGAAGTCGTCGGAAACCGGATCAAAGCATGGAGATTTTCATCTACAATGTATAAACTTTCCAATGGTACGACCAATTTCAAAAATGGATGGTGTTACGAAAAAATTATATGCGAATGAAAAAAACTGACCACAGTAAAACTGTACTCTCTAAACCAATTAAGCAATGGACAACCACAACGCTTTTCTTATCCTTTTTTCGTATGATTTTAATTTATTTGTGCCCCCATATCCTGCCAATAAAGACCAAGTTGCAAATTCACCAATAAAAAAGTACCCATTATTTGCTTTGCTAAAAAATTAAAGACATGTTGAGCGTTTATCTGAATAATTTAGGCCAACTTTTTGAGGTGATATACATGAGGGTCTGTATTTTAAAACTATCGCAAAAAAGTACGCCAATCAAACTAGTGATTCATATGTTGCGAGTTTTTTATTTGTAATGTAAGGAATCCTATCGAAGTATGCAACCCTCTATTACAATAGCGTGTAAATATGGGTGGATGCATGATACATGGATCCATGTATATATTGACAAAAAGAAAATCGTTAAAGATGTAAGCCTAGTTGGTTGACAAAAGAAAAACAAGAAGGATTCAGTGTGGGTTTGATTCCCTCACATTCAATTTTAAGTTTTTGATTCATTAGTTATAATTTTTTTTTCATTAGCATTAATCAATTTATTAATTAAATAAACTTAGAATATATATTGACAAAATAATAATTTGATTTGGATGTCAACTTTGTAAATAATTAAATTGTATTCAATTATATATATTTATTCAATCATTTATTTTATTTGACAATTTATTTTATTTGATGATTTATATGTATTGATATTATAAATATTTTTTGGCTACTT